>PVJX010008913.1:0-63262 GCA_004027295.1 Dolichotis patagonum
GAAGAACTACAAATACATTGGAGCCTTGACTTACAAAATCAGTTTGTGTACAAGGCTGGTTGTAACTCCCGTTGGTTGTAAATAAGACTATTTTTCCCATAAGAAATAATGAAAAAACCCATAATGCATTCCGAACCTCCCAAAGCACCCCTTAACTAACCTTTTTATAATAAAAAAAAGTGTTGTAAAATGTGCATAAAAAAAAAAAAAATATGGTGCTACCATATACTGTGCTTCTGGCAAGGACCTCATGGCAGATTGCAGGCGTGTGTACAAGAGTGGAAAATGAGCACATGTGAAGGAGACTAAAACATCAGATACAACCTTTGCATGGACCAACTCATAGAGTAAGTATCCAGTCTTGAGGACCTAACCCAGTTACTCAAGAAAGACATAAATTTATTTATGAAAGTAGAATCCCTGTCATCTAATCATCTCTAAAATTCCCACACTTTTTTTTTTTTTTGGTATTTGGAATCGCGCTCAGGACTTTCTGCTTGCCAGGCAAATGCTGTACGGTTGACCTATATCACTGGCCCATTTACACTTCTTAGCAGTTACATTTGGAATCAAATTTCAAGATAAGTTTTGGTGAAACTTTCAAACTCATTACCCATTTTTGCCCTTAATGTGAACACTGGCTTATTGTTTTGCATATTTGAATAATAGATAACTAAAAATCTCTTCCTTTAACATTTTTACTTAAGTCCTAAGCCCTGTCCTCTTCTGCTTCTTACTTTACTGCCTAGTGATTTCATCCACACCTTGATTTTTGTTAGTATTCAAGTGCTGGTTACTCTCAAAGCACTACCTCTAAGGTTTCTGAATTTCTGTTCAATTTTCTTCACTCTTGGTTTAGAAATGCCAACTTAAAGTCATAATGAACTCCCACACTTACACTAACCATGATTATTAAGATTGTACAAACTTGGCAGTACTAAATGTTGAAAGCATATGGAGAGATGGAAACTCTTATACCATGCTGGTGGAAATGAAAATTGATACTACTATTTTGGAAAACCATTGCACAGTATTTACCAAAATTGAAATATATCTGTCTATGAATCTACCTAGCAGAAATGTGAGCTAGTGTTTGCCAGTAGATTTCTATAGGAATTTTTAGAGCAGCATCATTCTTTTTTAGTTTTTTATTTTTAAAGAAAACAAGGTAATTCACAACAAATTTAAGGGTGTGAAAATGTAGGCTATGAAAGTACTTTAGGACTAAACTCTGTAGGAGCTGTGAGATTTGTTCTAATACATACACTGTGCACTAATAAACTTGAGTTGATTGATGTCAGTTTGGCAAGATTTGTCTGGGTTGGCACAAGAGGAGAGGAACTTGTCACTGATCCATTTGCTTTTATTTTTCCATATACACTTGAAGAATGGTTATTTACTTATATTTTTAGTGGCTAGCTTGATTGATTGAGCGATTGATTGATTGATTGAGCGATTGATTGATTGAGCAATTGACTGGTTAGTTGAGATAGGGTCTTTTTATGTAGCTCAGGTTGCCCTTGAACACACTGTGGTGCTCAGGCTGAGCTCAAATGCAAAATGATCTTCCTATCTACGATTATTGGTGTACACTACCACATCAGCCAATGGTCTTATTCTTAATAGCCAAAAACTAGAGGCAACCCAAATTCTTTCCAATGGAATAGAGAAATAAGTTGGATATATTCATATACTGAGATGAAAATGAATAAGCTACTGTTATGTATGGCATTATAGATGAATCTTGTAAGTCTAATGTGGAATAAGAAGGAGGGTATAAGAATATGTACCATCTCATTAAATTTGTATAAATTCAAAAAAGGCAAAACTATGGTATTTTAAGATCAGGATTACCATTAGGCAGTAGTAGTGATCAGTTTTAGAAAGTATGGTGAGGATTCTGGGGTACCGGTAATCTGTTTCTTCATATTGTGATTGCTTTGTGAATACTGATTAGGCTGTACACTTATATATGAGACATACATGTACATATGCACAGAATGGTGTCAACATTAACTCTAAGAGAGAAACTAAAATAGATGCCAAGGCCATTAATGATTATCCTGGAATATGATAGTAGAAAAAGAATGGTCATATAGACAGGGAGTAGCCAAAGTGTACAACCCTAAAGAAAGGAGTTTTTGTTGAGTAGTAAGAATGGTGGCCTAGAATAGCAGTGAGAACCAGGAGACTGCTAACTGCTCTTTGTACTTTAGATGTGCTTAACCAGGAGACTGAGCAACTTCTATATTTAAAGGAGAATTAGGTATTCAGCAGTAGATACCATATCCCAGGATACAAAGTTTACTATACATTATAGCCACCTGTGGTTTATTGTACATCGTAAACACCTAAGTAACTTTTTGGAAATAGATCCTCAATCCCACTCCAGTATTCTCAATATAGAGAATACTGAATGTAGATGTAGAATGTAGATCCAGAAATATTTTAGTCTTTTCCAGCTAACTGATACATAGTCTAATTTGGGGACTTCTAGTAAAAGATAACAATTTTAATGTGAAAAGGGTATAGTTTTCTGCAATTTAATGAGAGGTCTAGTGGACACAGAGACTGGGAAGAAAAATTGGTAGTGACATAAATTGGCAGCAATGTCATTAGAATGTCATTTCTTATCCTAAGAAAAAAGAACACGACAGTTGAGGACAAAAGAATTTGAAAATAAGTGAAAACATGCAAATTACTAATTGACCCAAAGCTTCTAAATAATAGAACTTTTCCCTGAAATTATTTTGGGCTGAACTTCTCATAAATACTTGTGTGTTCAGGACCCTATTTACTTAACTTACACACACACACACACACACACACACACACACACACGGTTGTTTTGTTTTGTTCTTAGATGATAATAGGGATTAAACCTGTGGTCTTTGCACTGAGCTGATTTATCTCCAGTGCCCTATCCCTTTCTTTTTTGACAGAAGTTCTCACTGAGTTGTGCCAGCTGGGGTCAAACTTGCAATCCTCCTGTCTTAGGTTTCTAGAGTGATAAGATTACAGGGTGTTTCACCATGCCTGACTGGACCTAATTGTATTATCTTTGTAATGTCACTTTTGCTTCAGATTTTCTTGCGTGTGTAGTATTGTGTATGTGTGTATGTGTTCCTAGAACTTAAACACATCTTCATCCATGGCAAGCAAGCACTTTAACGCTGATGCATGTAGCATTTTTTAAAAGATGTGTCTCTTTAGAATAAATTTAAATAGCTTTATTAAAGATTAGTTTTAAGGAACATTTTCATGCCTCATTGCTAGACATTATAATAATCACTAGAGAAAAGTCAGATGCTTTCCTTCACTTTAGGCACCAAGAAATACAAATGTTCGTAATGTATAACTCATCAACAAGTTTAGTCACAAAACTTCAAATTGTACTCTAATGTTAATCAAGCCAAAAAAAAGTCTACTAAACTGTCATTGACGGACATTTTGTCGTCCCAGAGACCTGGAGATAATTCTTACTTTGGTGTCTTGTTCTTTGGAATGTGTTACACCATGAGAATTTATCCTCTTTCATTTAAAACTCAGTTGTGCACATTGTACACATTTGTTGTCTTTTTATTTTTAGGGCTCCAAATGAGGTTAATGATTGCTTTTGAATTCTGAGTATTAATATGACCACTGCTTAATCACTCTGCTGTGGTATTTCTCTTTGTGCTTCTTGTCATAAACATGAATTCCTAAGAGATAGATGTGTAGGTAGTGTTCAGACAACATTAATCATGTCTGTTCTTTTATGCATACTTAAATTTGACAAATACACATTTTCTATGCCTTTATTTCTTTGCAGGTAGTAGCCATGGGTATGTAGGTGCCAGCAGCCGAATGTCAAGAAGAGCACATTTATGCTCTGCTGCTACCAGTAGTTTATTAGACATTGATCCTTTAATCTTAATACATTTGTTGGACCTTAAGGACAGGAACAATATGGATAATTTGTGGGGCTTACAGCCTCGCCCACCTGCCTCATTTTTGCAGCCCACAGGTAAAATAATTTCTTTTTTTCTCTTGTTCTGCAAAAGAACCATTTAATTTTCATCCATATATTTCATCTAAGTAGAAACAGTGTGTTTGTGTAGTGATTAGGGTTTTCATTGTATGCCACAAGAATGATATACCAACCAAATTACTTTTTTACTATTGCCCAAAGGTGTTATAGGGCAGAAACAAATTAAAAATGCCTTTTAGGAGATTTTTAATGAGTTAACATTTATGTTGTCTAATTGATAGCTTAATTCAGTAGTAGTGAATTCCAGGGCATGTGTGCCACAGCAGGCCCTTTGGATCATTGAAAGCTCTAGAAGGTTTGCCATCACTGGTTTAATCCATATGTAACTACAGTTGTCCTCTTTGTGAACAGGCCTAGAGTTTTTCAAACCTAACTTCCAAGAGAAACTGTGTCTAAATTAAACATACAAAAACATCAGTTATTCATGTGCTGGTATTTATTAGAAATGCATGCCAATTAGCAGCAGTAGTTAATATGCAAAAGTTGTGTATGTTAAAGAGAAATAGCCAGGTGTGGTAGTGCATGCCTGTACTCTTAGCACTTGGGGAGGCTGAGGCAGGATGATTGCTGCGAGTTGGAGGCCAGCCTGGACTCCAAACAGTGAGTTCAAGGCCAGCCTACACTACATAGCAAACCTTGTCTTGCAGAACAAACAAATAAACAAATAAGCAAACAAGGTGGGGCTGTGTTTTAATCTGTACTTTCTGAGACCCTCAGAGATAGTTATTTTGAATAGCTAAGGATATATATATCAAATGTATCTGTACAATTTTGTTGTTCCTTTTTACCTACAGAATTTTAAGGCAGAGCCTCTGTGGCAAACAGAAGTAGAGTTGCTGTAGTAAGGTGGAGAGTAGTCTTTTTCTTCTTCAAGTACTGTATATTTGCAGAATGGAAGTGTGTGTGTGTCTCTGACTGTCTTGTTTTCTGAGACAGTTTCTTACTGTGTACTTTTGGCCTTGAACTCATTGCGTAGTCCAAGATGGCCTCGCACTCACGGCAGTTCTCCTGCCTCCAGCCTCTAGAGTGCTGGAATTATTAGGCATACACAACCATGCATGGCCCACCAAAACTTTTTGAGCATTGACATGATGTTTAAATTCTTTGGGATTTTAAAGTATTTCAGGATTTTTTGAAAGGATGCTCAACCTGTAAGATCTATACAAATGGTCCAAAATCTGAGACATTTTTGTTCCTAATCATTATGGTCATTTTGGATAAAGATACTCACTTTATAATGCCAAAAGATTGGGGTACATTTGCAGTGGAGGCAGAAGATAAAACCTCTGATTGATAAGGCAGAATTGGATAATGTAGGGCCCTATGTGCTGTGTCAGTTCTTCTTAAATGCTGTAGAATTCCATGTGATGATTCTAAACAGAGAGTAGTTTCTGGTTTGGGTTTTAGAAAATTGCTCTGGTAGCAGCCAGGTGCTGCTATATATACCTGTAGTTCAAGCTACTCAGAGACTGAGGCAGAAGGTTTGCAAGTTCAGCACCAGCCTGGGCAACTTAGTGAGACCCTATCTCAAAATAAAAATTTAAAAAGGGCTTGGAATGTAACTTAGTAGTAAACCATTTGCCTGGCATGCACAAAAGAGGAAAAAAACAAAGATACCCACTCTGACGTCTTGGTAGACTGTGGATTATATGGGAAAAGTGCTGCACAGTTCTTTCACAAGCATACTCTTCTGAGCCTAGCAACGGTGCTTTTATTGTAAATTAGCAATTAGGTCAAGCTTTTAAACTTTTGAAATTTAGAGTTTCATGATTTCCATGTCAAACTCTTAACTGTGAAGGTGCAAATAAAATTAGGACGCTGGGGTTTGTTTTGATTTTCATTAATGGAATTTAATGTTTTTAAAAAAAATACCACCTAAAATACTTTAGCTTGTTTTACACATCTGTATATACTGATGGTACAAAATAATGTCATAAATGTTGTAATTTATATTTACATGACTTTTTACTTTTTTTTGAAGCATCATATTGTCGAAAAGATAAAGACCAAAGGAAACAGCAGGCGATGTGGCGAGTGCCCTCTGATTTAAAGATGCTGAAAAGACTCAAAACTCAAATGGCTGAAGTTCGATGTATGACAACTGATGTAAAGAACACCCTTTCAGAAATAAAAAGCAATAGCACTGCTTCTGGAGACATGCAGACAACCCTTTTTTCTGCTGACCAGACAGCTCTGGCTGCGTGCGGAACTGAAAACTCTGGCAGATTACAAGATTTGGGAATGGAGCTGCTGGCAAAGTCATCAGTTGCCAGCTGTTACATAAGAAACTGTAAGTACAAAAGTTCCTATTAGTGTTATTTTTTTACATATTATTTGAAAAACTAAGAGATTGGTTATTTTGAAGATAATGTTTAAGCACCTCTTCCAATGCAATAAGACAACAGATACATGCAAGCTTTTCTCCTATCTGAAATTGATTCTTAGTATTTTCTATCTGAAATTCTTAGTATTTTCTTTTATATAATAGAGCCAATACTTTTTTTTTTTTTTGGTGACCTTAGTGATTGGGACTTGAACCTCGTGACCTAGTGCCTTTGTACTGAACTACATCCCCAGCTCTTTTAATATCTTTCATTTTGAGATAGGGCCTCACTTTAGTTGCCCAGGCTAATGTTAAACTTCAGATCTTCCTGCCTCAGCATCCCCAAGTACTAGGATTGCAAGTGTGCACCACCAAAAATGAATTTAAACTTTTAACATCACATGACACTGTCAAAGAAGTAAAAGACAATCTGCATGTTGGGAAAAAATACTTGCAATCAAGTTCTTTGTACTTATGTGTCATATCCAAAAAAGTATTGCCAAATCCAGTATCATGTATTCCTGTGTAGGAATGTACTTAATTCAAGTCAATCTGTTTAAATATACATTTACTTCTTCAGAGTTTCAGTTTTCTTCATATAGGTCTCTGTATTTTTATTAAATTTACTACCGGATGTCATTTCTTGGGCTTTTGGTTAAGATGAAGTGGGTTACTGGATATGTTATAAGGCTAGGTTGCTAGTGTGAGTGGAATCTTTGTTTCCCCCCAAATATTTTCTGATTATTTGTTACTGGCATAGAGTAAAGGTTACTAGTTTTTAATGTTTATCCTATGTTAACCAATTCATTGATTTTTTTCTTAATCTGTAAAGAGTTTTATATTATTCTTAACTCATTTGAGTTTCAATTCTATGCCTTTTGTTCTTTTCCATGCTGTAAATTATTTTAAACATACTGCCTTCTTTTTACTTTATTAAAATTTATCAAGCCTTTAGTTTGGTGAAACTCATTCATAAACCCAACTCTGTTAGCTCTTCTCATATTCTTGCTTCAATTTAAGTTCGTTTCTTTAACTGGTTTTCCAAGAAAGTCAATTCATTTTATTAGGGTTCTAAGTTTATCAAGGTAAGGTCATTTATTCTTTTTTAAAAAAATTTCAGCTGGACACACTGGGTCACAACTATAGTCCCAGTTACTTAGGAGGCTGAGGCAGGAGAATTGCTTTAGCCAAGAATTCAAGGCCAGCTTGGCAATATACCACAACACACAAAAACACCAAAATTTTTTTCAGTGTTTATTTAAATATTGCATATTTCAAAAAATTTGAGTAATAAGACTGAGGCAGGATTCTCACAAGTTAGAAGCTAGCCTGTATTACAGAGAAAAACCTTGTCTCAAAAAAAAGAAGTTTGAATAAAATGAACTTTCAAGAAGTGAGAAAATGTTCATAGACCTGCCTTTCCCAGGTACTTAGGGGGAAAGGAGTCTTAACAAAGGGTCCTTAGAGATTGGTATCTTGGTGGCAGAACTTTAGATATTTTTATCTTCTTTATTTAGTAAAGATGTTACCAACTCAACTAATGTTCTTGCTTCCTCTTTATTAGTAGGCAGGGCTATCACATACCTGCATGTTTGTGAAATTTTAATAGATGTACTGCCAAAGTGATGAGCACAATATTTGTGCAGTTTGTAGCCTCTCCCTTACATTTCTTCATAAGCAGTGCTTTCCACCATTGTGCAGTGGACCTATTAACATGAAGAGCAAAATCCTTGTTTGTAGACTCTGTGAGAAGCAAATTGAGTTTTTGATTTCTCATGTGATACCTTATAAAATCTGAACCAAGTAAGAGTAACTTTTGGGTACCCTGCTTTAAACTTCTGAAGTTCACCAATATTGTGAAACTTTGGGGCTTCAAGATGATCAAATCTGCTAGCAGTTGATTTCCTATTTGTTTTGCCTTCATCAATAAGAGCCAGAATTCCTTGCAAGAACCTCAACAGGAGAAATAGTCTTTGAGACTATTTCACAAACATCAATAGGATCATTATCTCCATAGGTAATTGTGCTGTTTTTGATGGGGATCTTCTGAAATCTGAGAGGGCATCATAATTCATTTGTAACCCTTGAAAAGGTAGATATTCATTTACCACATGATGTAGTCTGCCATCCTTTATGTCTTGCTTAATGGGATTCACTGGCTGTTTTTGTGGCAGTTTCTATTTTAGCATTTTGGGCTGGGGATTTAGATTAGTGGCATAAGCACCTGCCTTGCAAGCATGCAATCGTGAGTTCGATCCCTGGTACAAAAAAAAAGCATTTTAGCATTTTATTCATGAACATACTTCTACAGTCCTGTTAAACAACTCTCAGATTCAGCATTTTGTACTTTGAGGAAGCAGCAAGGCTTTGCATTGAGCTATTTCCCGAGCCCTTAAAAGAATGTGTTTTAAAATTGGGTGTGGTGGTCTACAACTATAATCTCAGCACAGGGGAGGTCAAATCAGGAGGATTTGCTGTAAGTTCAAGGTCAGCCTGAACGACACAGTGAGATCCTGTCCTCTAAAAAGGAAAAAGAAAGAAAAAAAATAGAAAAGATTTTTGGACAAGTTCTCTCCAAGTTGCTCAGGTACTCTTGAACTTGGCAGTCCTCCTGCCTAGGTCTCCTGAATAACTGGTGACAGGCTTGTGCTACCATGCTCAACATCATCATTTATATTCCTTGTAGGACTTCCATTTTCTTGCAGCATGATCTTAGACAAGTCAGCAGAATGCCTTCTGCCTTGGTGTTGGGTTTAGAGTCCATTTCAGAAAAATATCATGAAAGAGGGAAACATAATGAGCAGTTGCACTTTTGATAAAGAGATAATAATCATACAAGTGGAGCTTGCCAGAATTCTCTATGCCATGCAGGTTTGTTGATGCATTTGATCCCCATACCCAACTCTTGGCATATGGGACTTCTATGTGCCCAGTTTCTTATAAATTTTTAAAATTTTCTAAAAATATAAGGTATTTATTTCATCTAGATCCCTGGTAACCATTAATGAACTTTGTCTCTATGGAGTTACATCTTGTGGACTTTTCACATAAATGAGATCTTGCAGTATGAATTGTTTATGCCAGTCTTCTTTCGCTTAACACAACCTTTTCAAGGTTCATCTATGTTGTAGCACATTATTCTTTTTTATGGCTGAGTGATACTTCATTGTGGAGCATATTTTTTATCCACTCATCAGTTGGATGAACATTTGTGTTATTTCTACTTTTTGACTATTGCTGGTAATGCTGCCATGAGCAATCACATACAAGTTTTGTATGGTTATATGTTTTTGTTTATCTTAAATATATACTTACACGTACAATTATTGGCATTGTATCCAGCAGCCTTCTTAACTTTTTATGATCTATTAATCTCATTTTTTTCCTAGCTTCTTAAATATGCATATTAGCCTAGGAATTTCCATATTATTTCTGATTAATACATTTTAAGGTTATCCATTTTCTTACCATTACTGCTTTGGCCACAGATTATAATTGTGATTTATTTGTAATTCAGAATTGATTTTCTTCTTATGCAACATCTTTTGGTGTCGTATTTTTCTCAGACTTAGTTTAATTACCTTGAGTATGATACGGTTTTTCTTGTGAGGTCATTGTTAGAGTATTCTGGCGCAATAGAGAAGCAAAAGTACAAAATGAACAGGTTTATTGAGTTGAGGATGTGGAATGAAGCACACAACCCAAGGTGGCTGGGCTGTCTCCTTCGACCAGATACAGAGAGGCAGAGAGTTATATGACCTCTGATCAGAAGTGGCACATGGGGCGGATATTGATGATGTATGAGGAACTGATTGGGATTCTCTGTGCATGCAAACAGGAAGGGGCGTTGCAATTAGGGCTGAGGAAGAAGTAGGAAGTGGTAAGCGTTCCCATTTTGGCCTTCTGCCATGTTAGACTACTGCCGTAACTGTACAGTAATTTATACTAGGGCAAGAATCTTTATTGCCATCTTTGTATTGTTAGGAAAAGGGCCAAGACTGTCTTTTACTACTTCCTGCTGGACAGGGGTGTCATGTTGGAGTCTAGGGGTTTGATGGGATGACAGGTGATGCCCATGTAGAAGCTGTACCAGGTGTTTCAGCCAGGACAAGGAATTAATCATTGGTGAATGTGCGCATCCTAGATTGGAGAAATAAAAAACACAAGGTGCTATGAGGAGGCATATCACTATCATAATTAAAGGACCCAGGAAAGGTAGAAGGAAAAGTGCGCTTGATCTAAATGTGTCATTTCATCAGGGCCATGGTGAGGAAGAATCTGAAAAATAAGCATGGAGTTGGGAGGGGTGGAGTTATGAGAATTAATTATTCCCCCATCTGAAAGGGTAAAAGTTAAAAGTGTAGGTAGGACTTGTCCTTGCTCCAGGAGTTAAGCTGGAAAGAATAAGAAGCATGAAAAATACAAGGCCTGACAGTTGAATCATGTTTGGGAAATTACAGAGTAGGGGTGGGGAGGGCTGTGGCTGTGTCACTATAAGTGACACAACATCTTAGACCTATAGGAGTCTCATGTTTAAACAGCTGAGGGTGGAGAGAGCAAGATAGTTACAGTGAAAAAATTAACTAATAGAATGTAAGGGATCAGGAACCAAATAAGATAACAAAACATGACCTAGCCTGAAAATGATGGCTGTAGGGCCTTGGTGAGCTGGAGATGGGACATAGGAGATGAGATGACCACTTAAGAATGTTTGTTTAGAGTCAGGAGAGTTAGGTTTAGGAGGACACCGCTTAGCTAAAGTGATGTGGAACCAGGATGGCAGTCCAGTGACCTTGACCACCATTGAAGTTCTAAGGAAGACCAGGTAGGGGCCGCTCCATTTTAGTTGTAGTCCTGTTGATAGATCAGAAAATAAAGGCTGGACCATTATCTGACTGGATACTCTGAAGTAGACCAAAACTTGGAATGATTTTTTGTAACGGGACTTTAGTAACTATATCAGCAGTCTCCTTGGTTGTGGGCAAGGCTTTTATGTATCCTGAAAAAGTACAAACAAAGGTGAGAAGATATTTGAGAGTTTCGTGGTGGAGCATGAGTGTAAAATCTGCCTGCCAGTCCTGACCAGGGGTGTGTCTGCGAAATTGATGAATAGGAAAGGAAGGGGATAGTATATGTCTCTGAGGAGAGGTTCTAATATAGAGATGACAAGTGTAAATTGTTGAGACCTGAGGGTGTCTGGATCAGTCTACATAAACACAAAGGAATCCTGACAATCAGGATGTAGAGGGGATGGTTAAAAAAAAGGCATCTTAAGGTCTAGGACTATAAAGTGAGTGGTGGAGGGAGGGATATGAGAGAACATAGTACAAGGGTTTGGTTCCATTGGCTGAATTGGGCTAATAGCATCATTGATTACCCTAAGGTCTTGTACCAGACGATAGGACCCATTAGGCTTGAGTATCAGGAGAATGGGAATATTGTAGGGTGAATGGGTAGGTTTAAGAAAACCATTGTCTAAAAGACGCTTCATTATAGGTTTAAGTGTCTGTAAATGTTTGGAAGTTATAGGATATTGGGGAACACAAAGAAAAATTGAGGGATCCCTGAGACATATTAAAACAGGCATAGATAGCATGGGTAGTGCTGGTGGGGTTGGAGGTGTTTTAAACTATGGGGTGGACCAGAGAAGAAGATAGAGGAGGGGATGGCTTTGTGGTGTATTGTGATGATGTCTAGAGGAAAAGAGCCATGGAAAGGGAGAAGGTAAAGGGGAAGTTAAGCTTTTGGAGGAGATTCTAGCTAAAAGGGATGTGGGACATGTTGGAATTACCAGAAAGGTATGGGTGAAGAAGAGAGTTTGGAACTTGCATGGAATGGGCCCTGTTTGAAGAGGTTGTGTAGGCTGTCTGTCAACACCCACTACAGAGACTGAGGATTTAATATAATGGCCTGAAAATTTAGGAAGAACACTATATATGGCCTCCGTGTCCACAAGAATAGAGAATGTCTTACCTGAGACCTCCAGTGAAACTTGGGGCTCTGAGAAGGATACCTTAATGGGGACTGTGGGTTCACACCCCCATCAATCTTCACCAGCAAGGCCAAGTAGATCAGTCAGAGATGAAGGCAGTGGTAACAAGATCTCCTGTGAGAGCAAGGATTTAGAGGCTGGCTTACCTGCTCTCTGGCGGCTAGGGCATTCACTCTTCCAGTGGCTGTTGAGATTGCAGAAGGGGCATTCTTTTGCCCAGCGTCCTTTTTGTTGCAGCATGGTCTGGGAGGGGCTTGGGCAGCTCCACTTTGTCTTGGTTTACCTGTCTTAGAGCTCCTAGTGTCACTGCTAAAAGATCAAATTGTTATTTTTTCCCTTTTTGATTTTTATCTCTGTTGTTGAAAACACAAAAAGCCATATTAAGAAGGTCTCCCTGTGAGGTTTGAGGGCCAAGTTTAACCTTTTTTTATTGGGATCTGGCTCACACCAGGAGGTATCTGTCTCCACAGTCACAAGACATCTGGTCCTCTGTACTGCGTGCTTTGAAGCCCTAGCTCTGTCTGACTGCTTATAATATTTTTTAACTGACTTAGTTGCCTATTGCATTTTTCCTCTGAAGAAGTAACCCAAACTGCTGTGACGGATAATGCGTGATGACTGATGTGGCTTATTCAGGCTGAAGCGGTTGAAGTTGAACGGAGAGCTTTTAACTAGTGGCCCTTAGTAGACAGCAGGCATTTTCATCTTGGGTAGGTATACGGCTTTAAGTCTAGAGGAGACAAAGGCAAAGAATCAATTAAGTATGCAGGAGTCAAATAATAGAATCAACAGGATATTTATGAGTATAATTTTAGTAATGGCTTCCCATAAGGAGGATAAGGATAAGGTCCAGGGAACTTTAGAAACTGACATGTCATTCATTTGTCATACACACTTTCAGATTTTATAGTTTTGTAAGTATCTCTTGTGCTGTTAAAATGTCTAATGTTCTCTGAGTTTGGATGTTTCATTAATTTTACCTTTTTTACATGTTTCATTAATTTTACCTTTTTTATTTAGGAGAGAGCTCAGCTGCAGTGTCATTTAAGGCCAGTTGAGTATAGTTAATTATGGCCTCAATATGCATCATACAATCTTTTTTGGAAAAGATCTGGTGGATCTCAGTAAAAGGAATCTAAAAGGAATTTATAATTGTCTCTTAATTTTAGTTGTTGAACATCCAGAAGATTGATAACAGTACATTGCAGTAGAGGCAGTAAGCTTAACATAGAATATTAAATGAAACTACTATTTTCTATTAACCATGGGTGTTTTAACATTTGAGCACTGAAGAAATTTGTGACATTGTTTGGACTGCTCAATATTTAAGCATCTCAAAGTATAACATATACATTACATAAATTTTTGTTTAAAAATTATTATTTGATGGGTGACCTCATGTTGATTTGACTTGGATCTCCTGGCTGGAACATAAGAAAAAGGCAGAGGTCTAGATCTGAAAGAAAACAATTTGTCATCATAAACTCTCAATTTTATATTTGAAGGCATGAATATGCCATAAGATCAGCAACAATGAATTGTCTTAGCCATATGAACTTTAGTTAGGGTGTCTCCCATAAGGCTATGGAGATTACTGGGGCCTCTATTAATGAATAAGAGCTCGTTAAAGTTAGCAAGTAGCCATCTTCTTATTCATCAATTGAAGTCTTGTCCAATATCCTCACCTCAAGGGATTTAGTTTAACCAGTTTTAGCATCATTTTGACCAGCTGACAACCTAGGCAGAAGCATGCTTTTTAAATCTATAACCCAAATAAACCTTGATCTGAAATTAAATGCTCTGAAAATGCAAAAGTAGAGAAAAAAGATTGAGCTCAAATAAAAAGGAACAGCTGTTTACAGAGCAGACAAATGGACAAACATACACAGATGATCTGTACAGTATAAACAGATTCGACAAACAGACAACAGATATATAGACTGAAAAACATCTTAGAAAATCAGAGTGTACTCAAATATATTTGGCTAATTTGAGCTGTAATAAATAGACCAGTATGAAACTTTTTATAATAAATAGAAACTATAATACTAAAACAAAACTAAAAACTATAATAAACTAGTATGAACTTGTTTATAGATTAATTAATAGAGCTATCTTGAAATAAGAATAGCAGAATAGGAACCTAATTTATGGTTACTCTGAGATAGGATGGCAAGGGGAAAAAAGAACATGAATATGAACTAGTCCTTCAGGACCAACCTGTTCCTGAAGCAGGAATAGGGACTGAGGCTGAGAAGGCTGTGGAGTGGGAGGTGTAGATGGCCACCGAGCAGCCAACTGCCCAGCAGGCGTCTGTGGGCAGTTACTGGGTGATTGACCACTATGTGACAGGGAAGCACAAAATGGTGACTGATTACCATGAAACCCACAACTAGATGGCTGTTGCTGATCCCATGATGAGGGACCACAAGATGGCGGCCATTTACCCCATGACATATTACAAGATGGTGGTGCACTGTCACATGGAGGAGGACTGCAAGATGGTGGCTGTCCTCCATGTGAGCTTCAGCAAGATGGTTGCTGAAGACCATGTGGTATGGGATCACAAGATGGCAGTCAAATGCCATGTGGCCTGCTAGGTAGCTGAAACGCACAAGACCAAGAATGGTGAGTTGGCGGGGGAAAATGGTGATGCAGGAGTAGGGGACAAAGAAGAACCATCTGATGGAATAGATGGCTCAGGTGGAAGGGATTGAGAAATCTGAGACTGGGGAGAGAAACTAAGGAAAGGATTAGAGGCCACTGGGGGTGAGGCACAGGGGGCACAAAAACCTCTGGCTGAGAAAGCTGTGGGATTTGGTCTTGGAGATACAGGGAGGAGCCATAGACAGGAGACACATCATTTAAGGGTGGGAAGGGAGGGAGAGTTCCTGGTGGAGCAGAGTGAGCCAAGTATAAGACAGAAGGCCATCATATAAGACAGAGTAAAAGAAGGACATGTTCTCAAAGTGAAAAAGGCCTAAAAATGAGGGTTTTCTGCCACCTTGCCGCCATTGTGACAAAAGTATAAACAAAAGATCAGCTTTTTGGGTTTTTATAGCCTTTTTCAGGCCAAGAGCACCAAGGTTATGACCCAGGCACCTCAGAGGTGTGTTTTTTTGGGGACAGGAAATTGTCCCCATGACTGAATTATAAGTGAGCTGAGAAAACAACTTTGCCTTGGGACATAAGAACTTTAGCTCTCCCCCAAGGAATGTGGAAGCTGTCCTGGATCACACCTATGGACAGAAGTCATCACCTGTTTTGAAAGTGTGACACGGCAGGTCCCAACACCTGTTCTCATCGGCTGGCACTGAAGAGTTTGGGGCGGGATCCCAGGGAGCAAAAATAACAGTTTTGCCTGTTATTTTTAGCTCCTGAGGCTATACAGCCTAAGGAGCATGAAAACTGCTATCTCTGTCTAGGGACAGCAGTGGATAGGTTTTCTGATGCAAGCTTGTGAATTTTAGGAGTGGAAACAGAAAATCCTGGTTGGCAGCTTACCTGTGACGAGTGAAGAGGGTCGGTGTCGTATGCAGATTAGCGGCAGCAAATAAACAGTCCTGAGTGTTGGCACCATAATGTTAGAGTATTCTGGCTCAATAGAGAAGCAAAAGTACGAAATGAACAGGTTTATTGAGTTAAGGATGTGGAAAGGAGCACACAACCCATGGTGGCTGGACTGTTTCCTTCACCAGATACAGAGAGGCAGAGGGTTATATGACCTCTGATTGAAGTGGCGCATGGGGCGGATATTGATGATGTGTGAGGAATCGATTGGAATTCTCTGTGTGTACAATCCAAAAGGGGAGTTGCAGTTAGGGCTGAGGAAGCAGCAGGAGGTGGTAAGTGTTCCAACTTTGGCCTTCTGCCACGTTAGACTACTGCCATAACTGTACAGTAACTTTTACTAGGTCAAGAACCTTTCAGTCATAATGTTCTCTGAGTTAGATTCTGCTTCACCAGCAACAAAATAGGAATACTTCTGTCATAAAACCACAAATAAATTAGTTGATACTACAGAGTACTTGTTTATTTTTGGGTGATAAAAACAAAAATGCTACTTCTGGGAAAATGGTGGAACAGCAAGCAGCAGAGAAAACAGTCTCTCTGAGAGAAATAGTCCAGATGTTGGAATATAGCATTGTAGGGAAGACAAGAAGGAAGAAAGTGGGTCCCCTGGACCTAAAAGAACCTAAAGTAAGAATTGAAGCCCACAGAGAGAGTTAAAAAAAAAAAAAAAAAAAAAAAAACCTTAAGAAGGCAGTAGCTGGCGGCACCTTCACCGGGAACTGGACCCACTGTGCAGGAGGAGCTGTTAGAACCTGGGGACACATGGTTACAGTGACGGTGGTGGCTGGCAAGACTAAGGCCTCTGCAAAAAAGATGCTGTGGTGGAGGGGAGGAGCAGATGCAGAGGACTGCACTGACTAGCAGTGATTGAAGAGGGCTCAGTCCTCTCGTAGGAGAGAGCTATTGGCCAGGAGCCATTTTGGAGCTATTTTGGAGTCAGGCAGGGTAAGCCTGGAACCAGAACTACAGCTAGCTCCCTCCAGCAGCTCCTAGCTGGGAACAGACTGGTGGAAATTGCTTAGACTGAGCCCCATCCCTGTGTGCATTCCAGCAGCCATCTCCTGAGGTTCCCCTAACCCTAACCCTAACCAGATTGATGGCGCATACTCTTAATGGCCATGGTGGGAGCTCCCACCTGTTACCTAGCTCATCAGGGAGGTGGCAGCCAACCCCGCCCTGCCACTTGCACTCTGGCAGCTATCATCATAGGTCCCCACCGGTAACCAGCTAGGAGACAGCGGCCAACTGCACCCAATAATCACGATCAGATATTCATAGCCAGCACTGGCTGGAAGAACCAGTCTCACTTTAGAGAAATTGTAGCTGGTAACAGGACGTACCTGGGACCTCACTACCCACTTGTCTGGAAGAACCCAGGAGTATATCAAGACAAAGAAGCAAAAGGCAGTCTCTGGCCTCCAACCCTAGCAGAGCTAGTCCAGGAGATATAAACATGGAAAACACTGGGAGCCGCACATCTGAAGTTTCTGAAGTAATGGCAACTGAAGTAAAGAAACAAACTCATGAGGCTATAAAAGAAATTAGAACAGAAATACTATCTCAGGTAAAAGAAATGAAAAACATGAAAAAAGGAATTGTTAAGCACCTCTAAAGAAGACATAGATGGAAGAATAGAGAAGGATAGGAAAATGAGGAAAACCTTGAAAGAATATAAAAAAGAATACATGAAACAGATTCAAAGATTACCAGGAAATTAAAAACTCCATTGAAAGCTGGCAAAACTGCTTGAAAGAAACTAAAGATAGACTTTCAAACCTTGAAGACAGGTTTGCAGCTTGTGACCATGAAAGGAAAGATCTTTAAAAATAACAAGGAACCAGGAAGTAACAATTCAGTGACTGCAAGGCAACCAAATGAAATATAACTTAAGAATAATAAATGTGAGTGAAATGGCAGGGGTCAACATAAATGACATTAAAAGTCTATTTACAGAAATAATTTCAGAAAATTTCCCAAGCATAGGAAAAGGAAATGACTTCCAGATAAGTGAGGCATATAGAACTCCAGCTAGCCATAACCAAGATAAATCTATACCCAGACATGTAATAATCAAGATCCCAGAAATTCAACACAAGAACAGAGTATTAAAAGCTGTTAGAGGAAAGAAACATTACCTATAAAGGAAAACCCATCAGAATCATAAGAGTCTTCTCAACACAAACCATCAAATCAAGAAGAGCTTGGAATGAAGTATTTCAAGTCCTGAAAGAAAACAATTTCTAACCCAGATTGATGTACCCTGGAAGACTATCTTTCAATGCTAATGGAGAAACAAGATACTTCATGACAAAGAACAACTGAAGGAATTCATGACGACCAAACCAATCCTACAAAAAATACTAAAGGACATTCTAGAGACAGATAAAAAAGACCATGGTTCCAGGAACAGCAGTAGAGGGGACTCACCGAGCAGGGCAGACAGTGGAATGGAGGGGAAAAGTAGGCAACCAACAGCAGAAAAATTGCATGGCAGAGACAAGGCCGTGTGTGTTGGCCATAATCACTTAATATAGATGGCCTCAATTCACCAATAAAAAGAAACAGGCAGAGTGGATCAGGAGACAAGGTCCATCAATGTGTTTTATACAAGAAACACATTTCACCCAAAAGGAGATTCGTAGACTGAAAGTCAAAAGAGAGAGAACAATGCTGTATGTGACAAGGAACCAGAAATGAGGATAGCTTGCCCATGAGCTGCAGACTGGTTAAGAAAGTCATGGCACTTTTATACAACGGAAAGCTACTCAGTTATAAAGAAAGATAACTTTGAGGCTTTTATAGGTAAATGGATACAACTTGAGATCATGCTTATGGGTGAAATGGTTCAGAGTCACATGGGTGAATATGGTGTTGTCTTCCTAGTATAAAAACTAAAGGAGTTAGTGGGATCCAAAATGAACAATACATCCTGTGAAAGTGGAATAGGAGGAAGTGTCTAAAAAGGGAAGGGAGTGGCCATTGTTAATCTGTTACCGTGATTCGAAACCCATATTGTTTTTATTGTTCAGTTTAGTTTGGTTTTATTCTGTTTCAGTTTGTCTAATTTTGTTATATTTGATGTCATGGACAGCTTTTTCAAAGATAACAAAATATATTATGGTAGCCATTTTTGATTCCCTATTAGCTTGTTTTGAAGCCCTGTATTGCTTTGTTTTGTGACTGATCTTATTCTGTTTTGTTTGAGTGTATCATGTATGATGGTATAGGCAAGTACTTTGCAGATAACAAGATGCATTATGGTACCCATTGTGGTTTTACTATTATCTTGTTTTGAAGTTCTGTGCTGTTTCCATTGTTTTGTTTTTGTTGGTTTTATTGTGTACTATTTTGTTTGATTTTATTATGTCTGATGGTATGGGCAATTCTCTTGAAGATACCAAGAGGCATTATGGTAGCCATTATTGATTCCCTTATATTTTGTTTTAAAGTCATGTACCATGTTCATTGTTTTATTTTGATTGACTCTATTCTGTTTTATTTCATTTGGTTTTATTCTCTTTAAAAAAAAATAAGAACAGTTTCTTGCAGGATAAGAATAAGCTTTTGTTTAAGTAGTGAGTTTTGTGTGACTTGACTATATTCCAAAATGTTTCCAAATGTCGTTGCAGCCACAAGTAAGAAGAGTAATTCACCCAAGCCAGCTCGGTCCAGTATAGCAGGTAGTCTATCACTTCAAAGAGCAGTGGACTCTGGGGAAAATAGTCGTTCAAAAGGAGACTGTCAGACTTTGTCTGAAGGTAAATTTGAGGCATTCAGAATATAGTTTTGGTGAGTAAATGTCAGTTATTGGAAATTGATGCTGAAGCATATTTTTAAGACTGCAAAAAATCACTGAAAATGCTGAAGTTCTACTTGTAGTCTCACAAATGGAACAGACCCTGGACTCCTTCATTTTAAATGCCTGGCTTAAAAAAGATTGGTACTTACATTTTTAAATATATTTAAATTTTTAAGTTTTTATTTGGTTTAAAATGTACATATATGTTGAGATTTTCTGATGTCACCAAAAGAAAACTTTCATATTTATTTTCTTTTATGAATATTCTTCTTTCTTTTCTGAAGGCTCTCCAGGAAGCTCTCAGTCTGGAAGTAGGCACAGTTCTCCCCGAGGCTTGATACATGGCATTGTGAGCGATATACTGCCCAAAACTGAAGACCGGCAGTGTAAAGCTTTGGACTCAGATGCTATTGTGGTGGCAGTTTTCAATGGCTTACCTTCTGTTGAGAAAAGAAGGAAAATGATAACATTGGGGTACATAAAGTTTTGTTGTTGTTTGTAATATTAAGTCTACATCATAATGAACAAATGATTTTCTGCTTTAATTTTTTCATGGGTGGAAAATTCATTTATTGCATTGAAATGTAAGTTTTTAAACTGTTAGAGACTCCCCCTTTTTTTTTCAATTGGGATGAGATTGTGCCAGAAGTTCAGGTTAAATGTATTCAAGTTCATTTTCACAGAATTAGGATAACAGTGATGTTAACCTGTGCAAATTCTGCCTTGTGAGATTTGTGGGATTTTTGGGGGGGTCTTTTGTGTTTTTGTTTTTATTTTTATTTTATTTGGAACCAGGGTTCAAACTCAGGACCTTGTGCTTGCCAGGCAGGCGTTTGTGTTACTGAGGTAAATCCCTAACCCCTTGTGTTTTGTTTTTAATCTGTCCTATACCTTTCAAAGACATTTGTGCTGGGCTGTATGTGTCACAAGTGTGTCATTTATATTTTATATGGAACAAAGTACTTGTAACAATACTACTTTAACATTGATTTTCTGCTTTTGGCCCATCTTTTTCTCTTATGAAAGCATGCTCAAAACTCATAGTTGGACTTTCCCAAAGGATATGTGTTAGTTGACACCTTTATATCTGTCCTAGGAAACATAAATTCAGATACCACCCATGTCAATTAAACTTCAAAAGCGAGAGTAATAGCAGAATGTATTATCTTTGGATATGCTAGATAAGCCATAAATTTCCTTTTGCTGATCTTGCTTATGAATATTAAATGCATTTCTATGTTTAAACACTAGACTAGTTCTACATTGAAGACTTTGAAAAAAACTTTGAATTAATAGAGAAATCTTAACATCCCTTAAGTTTACTTAATTTCATATAGCTTTTTTTTAATTTTGTTTCTAGTACTAGGGGTTGAACCTCAGGGTCTTCATGCTGAGCTATGTGGCCCCAGGCCTTTTTAATTTTTATTGTTTTTATTTTTCAGACAAGGTCTTAATCAGTCATGAAGTTTCCAGGCTGGGGTCAAACTTGGAATCCTCTTGCCTCTACCTCTCAGAGTGCTAGGATTACAGGGATTTGCTACCAAATTTCATAAAGTTTTAAGGCTTGAGATTACTAGATCTAGTCAGCTAGTAGTTTAGTTTTTGTTTTACTTCATTTTTCACTGGTTAGAAAGGTGTGAAAGTCACTGAAGATTATTTTGTCTTTCCCATTACCCAGCCTGATAAGTATGCATGTTCCTTTCAGGTTAAAGCTGCAACTAGCTTTTATATTTTAATTTTTATTTCTATTTTTTGTTTTATGATTACCATTGTATACTATTTTATTACTATTGTACTATGATTTCAAATTTTATTAGTGCATGTTTGTGGTATATAATGATTATATTCATCATGGGGGAATTGGTGCATGCATGTAATACCTTAATTCTTTTTATAGCCCCTCCTATACTATGCTCTCCATCTCTAAGTATATTTTATTTGTTACAGAAATACTTTTGTCTGCCTTTAGTCATAAAGGTTAAATGTATATGAACATATTTTTTCCGTAGAGTATAAAATCTCATATACAGATATCTGTAGTTTTATGTGTAATTATTTTACGTTTAATAGTATCTGGTGGCCTGTTTTATATGATTGCTTTCTCACTCTTGTCTTTTTTTTTTCTACTTGATTTTAAATAGTACAGGCAAAAAGTTTACTAAATGGTTCAGATTTAAAAGGGAAAAAATATTAGGTGTAAATTGCCCCATCCTTTAATAAGCCTTGTTTTCCAACTCTTTGCTCTTCTTGATTACTTTTCTGTTATTAATTTTTTATGTATGCTATATTCTCACTTTTATTATATTTAAGCAACTGTGATGTTCAACTTAACACAAAAGTGTCTTGTTTTCCCATTCAGTAATACATTTCTAAATTCTTTCCTATTAATGAGAGCATACTATTTAGAAGTCCTATTTACTTTGTAATTGAAGTTTTTGATAATCATAAATTTATACACAATTATAAAAAATAATACAGAAAGATCCTGCATGTCTTACACTGTTTCTCCTAATGACAACATTGAGCAAAATCATTGTTATATACAATATAACAACTAGGAATTAACATTGATACAGTCTACTACCTCATAATCTTTCATTGTGAGTCTTTAGTGACATTTTCAAAATAAAATTTCAAGTTTAGTATTAAAGTTGATTTGGGGCTCAGTTTCAGGACAAGAAAACATAGATTATTGTGTTACTTAGTAGTTACAAAAGTACTGAGTTATTTTCTTCCTATTTGAGGACTAATGCTAAAGGAAGTCATTTGGAAGGAATGCCAATAACTGATTTGGAGAATTCTGAAACTGGAGAGTTACAGCCTATACTACCTGAAGGAGCTTTGGCTGCCCCTGAGGAAGGTAAGGAATGATAGATCATATTAAGCTGAAGTCAAGAATATTACCCTTGTTTTGCTGGTTGTTATAGTGGGTACGAGTAGGAAGTGATTGGTTTAGTAAAAATTTTACTGAGTTCTTATTTGACACAACCTGATCTGAACACAGCATTTATTGTGCCGTTGATTTTGATTTATTAGGACATTAAGCACAGAGGAAGGCAAAATGGACAACATAGACATAAAAGGACATGTCAGTGGCCCAGAAGAGCCATTTATGAGGGAAAAAGTCTGCATGTCATTCATGTGCTTAGTTAATAAATGTAATAAATTACCTATATGCTAGACAATTTATTTTTGCTAGATATGTAAGATGACTTAAATATGTTCAGTCTTACAAGGAAGATGTGCACCAGGTTCATATTCCTGAACCTCCAGTCTTTACTAAGATATTAACTACATCCCTAGCCCTAGTCTTGATGAGTTGCTAAATTCCCATGACTTAGTCTTCAGTCTTAATTCTATAAAGTGTGTTCTTCTTAGAGAAGCATTTTAAGTTTTAACCATTTTAAAATTCCCTTTGCTGACCAGCTTCAACAGCTTCACTGTTATCAAGTTATTCTGAATTACATGTTTCTTTTATTACTACTGTTTCTTCCATGTATTCTTCCAGGTTCAATATTTAATAGCATAAAAGACAAGTATTATTTTGGGTAACAGAAAGTATTTAAAACAAGACTAGGTCTGTTGACTTTGCTGTGTGCACTATATACTAGATGGAAAGAATATTAATGTTCTTGATATTTAACATTGAAATTTTTTACAATTCTCAGTGAAACTCTGCCGTCTTCTCTGCACTCATTGCATTTCAGTAGTTGATGAATTGTAGCTCAAAGCATAACTATGTACAGGTGCCCTGTGCAAGAGTATGTGGATGATGATAGCATTTTCAGGCTTTTCAATTAAAGAGCACTAAAGGTGTTGATCTTCCTTCTTATATGGTGTTCCTGCAGTACATAGCATTATTTCAGAAGAAAAGAGTAAATGGGAAAGATTTTTAAAGTGATGTGTTGATTGTTAAAACATTAAGAAATATTATAACTGATTATAGAAAGGACCTGTGGGGATGGCTGCTTCGCTTGTGTTTATACATAACCATTGTAAATTATAGTGGATAAATTCTTACAGCATGTGCTGGACTTAAATGCTGATCTTTTTCATGCATCATTTATGAAATGCTTCTAATTTACCTGATAACATGTTTGATGCTGGTAATGAAGTAATTCCTGAACCTCCAATCTTGATGAATTTCTCTTCCTTGGTACCACTGCCATTTTGGACCTCCTGATTTATCACAAGAAGGCTATTCCTTTGCATCATTGGATGCTTAGCATCAGCCTTAGTGTTTTTTGGTTTGTTTGTTTGTTTTTGTTTTTGTTTTTTGGGGTGGGTTGGTACCAGGGATTGAATTCATGACCTTGCACTTGCCAGACAGGTGCTTGTGCCACTAAGCTAAATCCTGGCACCATCAGTCTTAGTTTTAACTACTAGGTTCCAGTAACTGGGAGTAAGTACTGCTTACCAGAATGTCTTCAGAAATCATCTCCACTCAGGCACCACTAGTGAAACTGAATCACTTTCCAGAGTGTACCGCAGTTACGAACGAGAGCAAGTTGTTACCTCTCAGATATGCTGGATATGTATGGATGGTGGTGGGAGGAGGAGAAGAAAGAACAGTTAAAAACCACTGATTAAGTGTTAGATTAGTTAATAGCCATTCATTATACACTGTAGTGTATACTGCTGTGCAAAGTTGTCTAGGGAGCTCAAGATGAGGTATGTAATAATAATAGAAAATATTTATTAAGTCTTCACTATGTTCTTCAAACTACTAAAAGACTTTGCTAGTATTATTATTTTACATTCTGAGGGCAGCTCTATATGATAACCTTAATACTTTGATTTTACCAGTGAGTACGCTGAAGACCAGAGATGTAGCCTACCTTGACCAAAGTGACAGAATCAATGGAAGGCCTAAAATTCAAACCTAAAGTCAGTGCTCTTAATTTTCATTTCTACTAACCTAGTCTCTAGTCCACCTTTGGAAAGCTTATCCCAAGGGATAAGTAAAAGTTAACCAGGTAAAGATTAGCAAAAGATATCATAGTGGAGGTAGAGGTCAGATAATGAAAGAGATGCATTATATGTCCTAGCTAGAACCTGAACTTTGTCTTTTGAATAAGATCTAAACAAAAAGTGACAATAAAGTCATGTTTTTGTGTTTCTGCTCTGACTGTAGTAGAAAAAATAAATTTTGCAGCTAGGAATAGAATATAGAACTCTAGGGGACAGGAAGACTGGTAAGAAAAAGCATGTTTTAAGTGAGAAATGTTTTGAACCTAATTTCAGCCTCCAAATCATAAATTCCTATTGGCAATTTTTCTACTTAAGTAGCTGGTTAGCATAAAAAGCACTGAAAGTATTTGACATCACTTTTATTTAAAGCAAAGTATACCTTACCTTAGAACAAGAGAAGTCATTCACCTGGCCACATTTATATCTGCCGTGCCTTTTCCAAGTTTTTGAAAGCATGTTATCATTGTGGGTAGGATACAGAGCTAAGTGACCAGTGTTCCTCAGTAACACATTTTAACTTTGTATAGGGAACGCTGTGGTGACATTGCACACCAGTATCTCAGTAAAAAAGATTGCCATAACATACAAATCCACAGTTACACAGAAGGCTATCCTTGCAATGTGTTGATATTTAAACAGCTTGTTTATCATTAGAGCCCCAGAATAGGCAGTGAGATGGCAAATCACTGATGAGGCTGGGAATAAGGGAATGCAGAAGACAAAAGTAGCTGTGTGTCTCTTGAAATCTGTTTTGCTTGTAGAGAACAAAAGCTCACTGCTGTGGGAATTATTTTATCAGTGGGAGTCTATTCTTAGGAAACCTTTATTTTTTACACCTAGAAACCTTGGTAGACAGTTGAGTGGGTTTGTCTTATATCCATGTTTGGAAAAAAAACCAGTTCTTTATTTGTGCCTAATACATGGCGAAAATGTTCTGTGTTGGGTCACTGTGGGTTTTTCCTCATTCTTGAAGAGAAGGCTGAAGAAACCTTAAATGAAAGTGTTTGTTTTGTTATGAATTTGGAATTTGGGACTAGTAAAGTGGTCTCTTAACTGATCTTTTTTTTTTTTTTAGGTACTGGGGATCAAACTCACGACTGTGTGCTTATAAGGCAGGCGCTTATGCCGCTGAGCTAAATCCTCAGCATTAAGTGATCTTAAGTATTAGTAAAATGCAACTTTTTTTCTTAGGCATGTCAGTCATAAATAAGCCTTTTCGTGGCTTTCGTACCAAAAAACAAAACAAAAAAACCCAGCCTTTTGTTTTGAACCTGGGATCATATGGGACATCCTTGTATTAGTCCTCTATTCATTGGTCTGTTGCTGAAAAATGTGACCCTAGCCCAAAAGTGAATAATCCATAGATGTGTAGGTGGGCTTTTTGTAGTACTGAAGATTGAGTCCAGGACCTCCACTGAGCTATATCCCCACTATGTCTTATTTATATATGAAAGAAAAACGTATAAATATTAAAATACTAAATTTATTGAGACATCATGAGAATAACACAAGTTACTTCTGGCCTCTACAATCACAAAAGGTGCTCAAAGTGGTGACCATCAGCTTCCAGACATTTCTTAGTATGGTGAACTGCTGCTTGGTCATTGAGATTGCTGCACATACATTTTTAGTTTTTCTCTAAGAGCTGGCAGTGTATTGATTTTGTGTGATATATGACATGGTCTAGTGTCCCCCACTAGATGAGAGTAACATCGGTTGAGAGAACAGTGTACTATTTTTCTTTTCCTGAGGTGTGTATACATTTTTTTTGGTAGAGAGAGAGACATGATCTTTCTGAGTTGTCCAGATTAGGCTAGAATTTGAAGCCCTCCTGCCTCAGCTCCGCCTGAGTGCTGGAATTACAGGTATATGTATGCTACTGTGCCTGAGAAGCAGTTTCTTGTTTTGTGTGAAACTGTAGACTTTTGAAGTTTGCTGCTCATTATAGCAGAGATTTCTTTTGGTTAAGTCAGAGATACTCAGAAATACCATTGGCACATCTATTAAAACCTTGCTGGCAGTCTCACTAAAAGTAATGGGACAGGCAGGTTGTGGTGGTGCCTGCCTGTAATGCAACAACTCCCAAAGCTGAGGCAAGAGGATCACACATTTAAACTCAGTCTAGGTAGCTCAGGTACTGTCTCAGAATAAAAAAAAAGATGTAAATCAGTGCTCCCTGGCTTTAATTGCCAGTACTATGGACAGATTGGTGGTGGGGGGGATGAAGTGGGGGGGGATAGAGAATGAGTCACACAATATGTGGTGGTCCGCGGCTGGTCTTTTTAGAATAATTAAGGTACTATTTATTTGCTTATGTATTCATTTATTCTCCCCACCCACCAGTACTGGGGGTTGAACCCACACTGTATCCCCAACCATTTTTGTTTATTTCTTTTTTATTTTGAGACATGATCTTGTTAAATTACCCAGGGTAGCCTTGAATTTGTGATATTCTTGCCTAAGCCTCCCAAGTATCCTGAATTACAGGCATATCCTACCCACTTGGATCAATTAAGATACTTGTAGCAGAAATTACCAAAAAATCAAGCAACCAACTGAATAATGAAATGTAACTTTTCTAGTAACAAGAGTTATACTGACTGTGGTAGGGTGGTTTCAGGGTTAGAAAACTTAGCTGTTAAATGGCATCAGGACTCAAGGGTTTTTTGTTTTTCCATTTATGGTTTGCCATTCTTGATGAATTAGTTCCAAGGTGGCAGTATTGCCAGGTTGATATAGGTATATCGTATTTCAGGTTTTATTGTGAACTGCAGGTTTCTATTGCATTGTGTGTTGCAGTCAAGTGTCTTACAATCATCATCAGTGACATCTAGGATTTTATCTTTTTCAGTGTATACACACAGGAAACTTCCAAATGTTAGTACAACAAAACATGAAATGATGTTTTCATATATAAATTCTCTTACAGAATTTCTTAGAAATGTGTATTTTTCTTTTGGTCTTTTGTTTTGTCATTTTCCTATATTTCCTTGCTTTGAGCGGTGTTCCAAAGCTTCCACTGGGTGTGTTGGGAATCACCTCCTGCGCCCTCAGCTCCTGGTGCAGTCTTGACTCCCCCGCAGGTTCTTGGCTCCAGCGGAACCTCGGGGCTCAGTCCCGTGTCCCTAGGGGCTGGATAGGAACTCAACCGCTGGGAGTGCAGGTCTTAAGCTCTCCCCAGGCCAGCCCCACAGGGCTGAGAGTCCTCCTGCGCGATCTCAGCCTCCCAAACTGAAAGAAGGCTGCTGGGCGTGGTGCACTGAGACCCACGGAACCTCTGGGGCTCAGTCCCATGTCCCTAGGGCCTGGATAGGAGGTCAACCGCTGGGAATGAAGGTCTTAAACTCTCCCCAGGCCAGCCCCACAGGGCTGAGAGTCCCCCTGCAAGGTCTCAGCCTCCTGAAATGATAGAAGGCCTCTGGGCGAGGTGCACTGAGGCCGGTGGAACCTCAGGGGCCCAGTCCAGTGTCCTAGGGAGCTAGATAGGAACTCAATCCTCGGGAGTACAGGTCTCAAACTCTCCAGGCCAGCGCTGGAGCACTGGGACTCACCTCAGAAATGTGTATTTTTCTGAATCTTGAGAAAAGTTGTCAAGAAATGTTTTCAGTAGTAAGAATTTTTCTATTAGAATTAATTTTAATGGTTAATATAGATACAGATACTAGTAAGTATCCTAAGTAAATATAGTCCTTTGTATGGTATTTCAGGGAATGAGTTATTGATATTGTTTGGTTGGTTGGTTGGTTGGTTTTGAGACAGGGTATTACCATGTGGTTCAGCCTGGTCTTAAACTTACTCTGTAGCCTAGGCTGGCCTCAAACTCATGGTAATCCTCTTGACTTAGCCTCTCAGTTGCTAGAATTAAAGGTGTGGGCCACCATGCCTGTCAGGAAATGAATTTTCGTAACAAAATGAGTCTCTAAAATGGCATTTTGACATGTGAGTCTATACAGTACTGTAAACCTTGCTATGCATTCTGAATGTTACATTAGTCATAAACTACCCACTTATACCCATAAAAGTTTTTCAGCATTTGAAATATTTACTATAGTCTATTATTCATGTAAATATTAATTTTTTTATATAATAAAAAATGTGGATTAACATTTGATAAAGAATAACTTAGAGGATTTAGCTCAGCGGCATAAGTGCATGCCTGGCAAATGTGAGGTCGTGAGTTCAATACCCAGTACCACAATAAAATTTAAAAAAAGGATTAACTTAGATTTTGAAAATTTCAGTTTGTTGTTTTTGAATCCTAAGGTTAATATCTTCTAGGAATTCAGAAACACTAATTCTAAGAAGTCAAATAGGGTACCTAGAGTTTTAGAAATTCAATGTGGTTTTGTCTCAGCAGCAGTACCACTAAAGGTCACATGGTGGAGCTGGTGCTTCACAAAAGTAGCTGGTTTTGAATTTCATAAATGAATTTTACTTTTTCAATTAGGAAAGTTTTGTGGCTTGTATGTGTGGGTGTTTTCTTTAATAAAGGTGAAGATTATAGAAATGCCTGTCTAAATTCACCAGTGAAGCCATGTAAGGGTATTATTCTTTGTTAGAATTATATTTTTTTAATCACAAATTGTTTCTTTAATCTATTTTTTTCCTACATGAGCTTCAGTAAGTTGTTCTACAGTTAAGAAGCAATAATAGTGTGTGTCTGTCAAAGAATTTGTCTGTTTCATTAGTATTCTTCATTTCCTAAAGACAGTTTATTCTTACTGCTGGACTGTTAGCAAACCCTTATAGTCCCAGCTACTTCAGAAACTGAGGCCAGGGGGATGGCTTGGAGTAGCATATTGCTACTGTATCTTTTCAAAACCAGAAAATTAGCTTTATGCAGGGGCTAGAATTTTATCACTATTTTAAACTTCCTTCCTATAGCGGGTCCAGAGCTTACCTTCTCCCACCCTTACCTTCTAAGGGAGTGCTAAGGGTCTTTACATCAGACTCTCAAAGAGAACAGCTATAGCCTCTGACCCACTGGTGTTTGACGCTTGTGATATCTGTCCCACAGATAAAGTACTGGAGACTGAACCCAGGGCCTTTTCACCAAACTACATCTCTAGTCCTCTGTCCTCACCCCCTAATTTTGAGACAGTATTTTACAAAGTCATTAAACTGCTCATCATGGGCTCAAGTGATCATCTTGCCTCAGCCTCCTAGAGTGTTGGGATTACAGATATGTGCTACCATGCCTGGGCACTACTGTCTTTTAAATATGACTGGTAAAATAATGTTCTACATCTATATTTTATCTAGCTATTTATAAAGATTGTAACAGAAGGATTTTTAGATTTTGAGTCACTGTCTTGTTAATACAGAAATACTTCTTATAGAACTTTTCTATTCAGAAATAACTGATGCTGAGCGTTATCCAAAGGAATTGAAATCTGCATGTTAAGGAGATCTCTACATTCACAGGTTTACTGCAACCGGTAGCCCCCAAAACCAAGTTACAGAATCAGCCTTGGTGTCCATTAATGAATGAGTGCATAAAGAAATTGTGGCGTATATACACAGTGGAGTGTTAAGCCATAAAAATGAGAGAAATTGTATCATTTGCACTGGATGCTTTATACTAAATGAAATAAGTACTGAAAGACAAATGCCACATGTTTGCACTTCATGTGGAAGCTCAAAAAATGATCTCAAAGTAGAGACAAGAATAGTGGTTACCAAAGTCTGGAAAGAATGTGGGGAGAGGGAAGGATGGAGAGAGAATAGTTAATGGATACTGGGGTGTTGGGTAAGAGAAATGACTTCTTATGTTCTTTAGCACACTAGAATAAACATGGTTGGCAGCAACTAATTGGATATCTCAAAATAGCTAATAGAGAAGATTTTGAATGTTTCAAAACAAAGACATATGTTTAAGGTAATAGATAAGCCAAGTACCCCAGTCTGATCATTACATATTATATACATATATTAAAATATTATCCTGTACCTATAAATGTGCGGAATTACAATATGTCAATTAAAAATACATGCATTATAGAAAAACAAAATTAACTGATAGACATACAAAAACAACTTTCAGACTCAAACAGGATAAAAGAACTAATATCACTATATAGGTAGAATTTTACATATATATAAATGTATAATGTGTTTATGTTTTAGGCTAGAGACTGTGTACAGTGAATCTGGATTAAAGAATTCCTGTTTCTCAAAGTCTAAACCCTAAGGGAAAAAAAAAAAAGAATTCCTGTTTCGTCTGAAGACTAGGAAAAAAGTGACTTGGAAAAAATAGTCTCAGTCTGATGATATTAATAGTTTCAAATTATAGCTTTAAAAAACTACGGTACTTAGTTGGGTATGGTGGTGCATGCCTGTAATCCCAACACTCAGGAGAGCAGAGGCAGGAAGAACACAGAGTTTGAGCCCAATCTGGCTACATAGTGAGTTCAGGATTAGCCCAAACTACATAATGCAACCCTGTCTGAAAAAACAAAAACAAACAAACAAACCTGTGATGCTCAATTTTAAACTTTGAGAGCAAAAAATAAAACCATTGCTGTGAACTAAAGGGAAACAAGATTTATGTGGCTTATTTCTTTGTTTTGTTTCTTTCACTGAATTGTTAATGTTCAGTGTAAAAGTTTCAGGTTAATACATAAGCTTCCCTTTTCATTTACAGTGGTTTCTTGTCAGAAACATGTTATTTTCTTTCAGGAATGAGTAGCGACAGTGACATTGAATGTGACACTGAGAATGAAGAGCAGGAAGAGCACACCATTGTGGGCGGATTTAATGACTCTTTCATGACGCAGCCCCCAGATGAAGGTGCAACATGTGATGTCATTTTACACAGATTAACAAAATCATCCCTGCTGCCTCTTTTTCTTCTTGTGCTGCTGCTGCTTCTACTTATTCTGCTCTGCTACTTTTGCTTCTTTTGCTTGTTTTTTTTAAAATTATTATCATTTGTGAGACAAGATTCTTTGATAAACTATATGGTGAGTACTAAAAAAAAAATTAGTAGGTAGTGTTTGACTTGGTTAGACACTTAGTGAGTGCCATTTCATAGTCTATTCTTATACAGCCAGTGACCTGAGAATGACTTTGAATTATGAAGAGTTGTAGGAAACAAAGAATTTGGGAGGAGGGATACCAGGGATCGAACTCATGACCTCACGCTTGCCAGGCAGGCACTTGTGCTGCTAAGCTAAATCCCCAGCCCTGGAAACAAAGAATTTTAACAGAGACAATTTGTGGCCTGTAATGCTAAATATATATTGTCTGCCCCTTTATAGAAAATGTTTGCCAATAAGGTTTCAGCTATTTGATTTGCTTTCCTGTTTTCAGATTTTTTTTGTAGCTTATTATAATTTTAAAATAACCTAGATTTCTTAGAAATGCATGCAGATTATGGAATTATCAGTTTTTTATTGTTATTTTACTGGGTTTTGAACTCAGGAATTTACGTGTGCTAAGCAAGCACTCTACCACTGATCTACATCTTGAGTCTGGAATCATCAATTTTTGTTCCTTTTCCCTCAAGAAAGTTCTAAGGGAAAATATCACCAACAGAACCCTGTTTTTTATTTTGTTCTGTATTTATGTAGATTCCTTTTACTGAAATGAGGTAGTATTTTAGTTTTTTATTATGCTTTACTTTCAGTTAAATATATTTGTCATTTGAAATTTTTTTATGGCAACCTAGTAGTCTGTCATATGGATATACCAGAACCATTCTATTGGGAAGCACTTTTCTAAAACACAGATTAAACAATAAAATAATATGAAATTAGAGAAATACTCAAGGTCACTTAGGAGCCAAAATAGCCACCCAAGCATTCCTTTGTAAAATTTCCTAAAATGACAACATCGTTAGGGTTATACAATTGTTACCTTTTTATTTTACATATTTCACTAATGTCCTAGTATCTTTTTCAATACAGAACCAAGCCATTTGGTGATTTGTAAGTATTAAGGCACTTCTAGTAATTTCCTCTGCTCCAGATTTGGGGCAAATTATTTTAAGTGCTGATGGGATTTTGCCATATTTACATGTATACTTTTATTGGCTTTAAAATCCATTGTATGTGCACAGTATGAGTCTTGCGTGTTTATCACCCTTTCTTGTTCCTTTCTTCAGCTGCCCCTCTGTGCTCAGGAAAGTCAGGCAGTGCCTTTCAGCTTCCGTTATCGGTGTCTGTTACATATTTTGGTTTTTCTCCTTCATTTTCCCTTTGTATTTGCTTACATATGACTCAAATAACAACCCTGCATACCTTTTACCCTTTGAATAACATTTCTTAAGATCATTTAAAGGCTTGAGAAAGAAAATATACTTTGTTATGATGTCTGCTTGTGATTTTTAAAATTTTTATCTTTTATTCTTAGATTCTCATTCCAGTTTTCCTGATGGTGAACAAGTAGACCCTGAAAATCTCCACTTCAGTACTGACGAAAACAGTGGAAGGTAATTGCCAGATGGACTTACAAGCTACCTTGACCCTGAAATTTGTTGTAGTTGGTGCTCAAATTTGTTATCAATCATATAATCAGATTTAGTCTCATTTTGTCATCATCTATACCTATGATAGAAATTCAGAAACTGTTACAAAGCAGCACAATTCTAGTAGTATAAGACAGTAGTACATGGGGAAGAATTAACAGTGTGGGGAGAGTTCTAATATAATAAAATAGTAGTGTTGCCCTCCATTAATATAAGTGAATTAATACATTCACAGAAGGCAGTTTGTATTCTATAATGGAAGGCCATATAAAAATGCCAGAAAATGTACTGAGGCATGCAGTAACTTGCTCATTGCTGGTGCTCTTCTGTTTTTGGCTGGATACTCAGTTTTGTTTAAATAACTACCTTAATATTTTGGGGTTTAATCATAGTTTATAGTTTCATTAGGTCCTGTAGACTAGTGAACCAAAAAACTAGTTATTGATTCTGTTATGTAGAAACTTTACATGACTAACCAAAGTAACACTAACCTAAATCTCCTTTTTGGAGTACGTTGACAGACTAAAATTTATTTATTTACCTTTTCTCTCTTGTCCAAGTGCAGGCACACCATTTAATAGCACATCATCTTTTGGCAAATGTAATTTAAAATGAATTAAGTTAATGTGGATTGGTTATATTCCTGGTTATATGTAAGGTTATTTTAAAATTTTTCATTTTTTAATGCCTCTTAAAATATAACTAGTGCAACAAATAATTTGAAACTGTCTTCTGTATTTTCATTAGTTGGATATTGATGTCAGTGTCAGTAAAGACACATATTGCACAGTGGCTTTCAAAATGAAACTGTGATATATAAGGTTTTCTTTCATACTCATAAATAATCCCCACCCTTAAATTGCCAAACTTTACCATTGTGCTCCTGCATTTGTTTGAGCTGCTATATATTTGTGAAAATTACACTGAAAGTTGACCAAGAGACTATTTGAAAAAGCATGAATACCTATATGTACATGTGAGAGATGTTGCATCAGTTTATATTTACTTCCTGTTGTTCATTATTTTCATATTTGATGTCTTGCTTGAATGCTGCAATGCAGTCTACTTATTTTCAAAATAGTTTGCACTTTTTGTTAATAAAAGTAACTTGAGCAAATTTGCCTCTGAAGTTTATTAAAAATGGGGAGTACCTTGTTTCTCTTCAAAATAAAAAAAAATGGGGACTAGAAACCTCTTTTTTCTGTTCTACTGCATTTACCTGTTTAGTTATATGGAAAAGATCATTTTGTGAAGAGGGGTAATAGGCAACTGCTATCCTAGTCATTGTATGATCATAACAACCCTTATTAAAGACCACAAAATTTCTTCGTAGATGATAACCTTTTTTTTTTTTTTTTTTTGAGACAAGGTTTCACTATGCAATTCAAGGCAGTCTTGGACTTACTTTGTAGCCCAGACTGACCTCAAACTAACAGTGATCCTCCTGTCTTGGCCTCCTAAATTCTGGGATTACAGGCGTCTGCCACTACGCCTGGCTATAGATGATAACTTGTAGTTGATACTTGTTAAGTTTTAGTAGTGGAGTCTTTGGAAAATATAATTCTTCCCCTAGTTCCTAGTCAACCTATATAAGAAGTCTGTACCCAGTTCTTTTTTTAAAAACACCTTAAATTGCTAAGGTTGGCCTCAAACTCCTGGGTTCTAATGACCCTCCTGCCTCAGTCTCTGGAGTGGCTGGAACTATATAGATAAACTTACTGCACTGTGCCAGCAGTGTACCCATTTCTTTAGTGAGGGCAAATACTCCGGTGCCATCCCTCTTGCTTGAGGCAGCATGCTTACCTTGGCTACGTTAGATTTCAGTTAACAGAGGAAAGAGGCAAAGGAGAAGACTCACTTGCTCTACTTTGCTTGTCGCTCCTGTGTGCTCTAATAGTGTTCACTGTTTCCTCCTTACGCCCTTTTCTGTTGAAAGATCTAGTGTCTCTTAATCTCCTCTATTATCTTGCTTCTCTAGTGTTTTTATCTTAACTCCTACAAAATTTATTTTTAATAGTTTATTGTTGTTTTTTTTTAATTGGATTTTTTTTAAAGTTTTATTTAAAGAGAAAAAAAAAATAAAGGGTAGCAACAATATAGAATTCCAAGGAAAAAAGGAAAAGAACAACAATGAAAGAAAAAGTAAGAGATTATTACTTGACAAATTACATACTAACTTCTTGGAAATAGTTGTTCAAATTACAAAGTTAAAACATGTAAAGTAGACATTCAGACAGTGAGACTGTTAACAGTTCTGCTCCACGATCTGACAAAAACAGTAATATGGTCATCCATCTTACCCACTCAGATATATATGTAATTATATCAAAAGGGTAAAATTAAACACAACAAAACAGAACAAAGCAGATCACAAGAAAGCAATGTAAGGGACATAAATTCCAAAACTAGACAATTGGAGATATTTACTCTCTATCGTATTGACTCTTGTTTTCTTCCAAATAGTTGTCCATATTGTCACATACAGGGAATTCACATGAAACAACATAGTATGGAATTGATCTGAGCAGGATGAGGAAGGCATTTCAGGTCTTTAAGACCTGACAATAGGCAAGCCAAGAATGGCTGTCATAATGTCTCTCATTCTCTTCAGAACAGCTGTCCATACCTTCATGCGTGTTGAACTTAAAACAAAACAAGCTAAAATCACTTTGAACAAAGAGTGATAGTTTTGCTTCACATCATGATATTATGGAATCAGCACTGGGTACTCTAGTGTCTCTTTTTCTTCAAAGTAGTTGTTCATTTCAACATGTGTTATATAGTTGGTTCTAGTAAACTGTTTATAAGCTCTACACATGCATGACTCTCTACGTGTATATCTATCCTTTCTGTATTAGAGGGAAAAACAAAACAAAGCAAGACAAAACAAAACAATTCCTAGAAAAGCATGAAGCAAAAAGTCATATAAAACCACAATACAAGGTGATCTACAATGGTTACCACAGTGTCTCAGCAGTATATAACAACATTAACAAAACAAAGCATTGGAGACATTATAAGACTTCAAAAGCAAGTAATAATCAAACCAGACTGGGTATCTTAGTGAATCTTGTAATCTTCAGTATAGTTGCCTATACTCTTAGACATGATGCTATCAATCATAACAGATTTAAATAAAATCAGTCAATACAAAACAGCAATCTAACAAACCATATTCAAATAAGATCAGTCATAATAGGACAGTATAAGTTATACAGGGATTCAGATTAAGTTGATAGGAAATTAAGGATGATTACCATAATATGTCCTCTTATTTTTTGGGATAGCTGACCGTGTCCTCAAGTCTAGTGTAAGTAGACAAACTGAAATAGCATGTAATCCATCTAAGCAGAATGATGAGAATAATGTAGATTTTAAATCTTGTTACCCAATTAACAATATCCTCTGCCTTCCTTTTTTAGATAATTCTTCCCCTTTCACTCCCATAGGGTGCACTGCTTATTTTGAGTCCCACTGCCTCCCTACAGAGCCTCTCAATGGACCCTATCTCCTGATCTACTCTGCCTGTGTTTCTCTCTGTTAATATTTTGAGGCCCTCTATACTACAGATTATAGCCAATCTTCTCTGCCTCATTTCTGCTATTCTATTTTTCTGCCATTGATAGTCTATTTTTCTATTCTACTTCACTGTCTGCCCCGTTCACTGAGGCCTCTCTGCCACTGTTCCTGAAATGCTTGTATTCTTTTTCTCTCTCTCTCTAAAATGTCAGTCAGTATTTTTTTGTAGGGTTGGATTGGTGGTCACAAATTCTCCCAGTTCCTCTTTGTCATGGAAGCATCTTGTTTCTCCATTAATTTCTAGAGAGAGTTTTGCAGGATACATCAATCTGGGCTGGAGGTTGTTCTCCTTCAGGGCTTGAATTACTTCAATCCAAGCCCTTCTTGACTTGATGCTCTTTATTGAGAAGTCTGCCGTGATTTTGATGGGTTTTCCTTTATAGGTGATCTGTTTCTTTTCTCTGATGGCTTTTAATATTCTGTTCTTATACTGAATTTCTGGGATCTTGATTATTATGTGTCTGGGTGTAGCTCTGTTTGGGTTGTAGGTGGCTGGAGTTCTTTATGCTTCATATATCTGCATATCATTTCCTTTTTCTGTGTTTGGGAAGTTTTCCTTAATAATTTCTGTGAATAGCCTTTGCAATTCCTCTGTTTTGACTCCTGCTTCTTCACATGCTTTATTCTTAAGTTATAGATCCTCTTGTCGTCCTCTAGCCTTTGTATTGTTACTGCCTGCTCCCTTGTTATTTTTAAGAGATCTTCCCTTTCGTGATCATACAATGCAAGCCTGTGTTCAATTTTTTGATAGTCTATCTTTGGTTTCTTTCAAGCAGTTTTGCCAACTTTCTATGGAGTCTTTAGTTTCCTGGTAATCTCTTTGAATCTGCTTCATGAATTCTAGGTTTGCTTTATATTCTTCATTGAACATTTCTCTCCTTTTGTGTTCCTCCATTCTTTTGTGTCTTCTTGAGAGGTACCCAGCCTTTCTTTTATTAATCTACTTATCTCTTGTTTAATTTGGATTAATATTTCAGTTTTGATCTTGTTTACGAGGTCCCGAAGATACCTCTTTTATGTCCGCTGACACTGTGTTTGATGTTGCATGTTTGCTGCCTTCAGTCTCTTTTGTATTTACCTCTCCTGGATCAATACTCCCAGGGTTGGGGCTGGGGTTTTTTTCTTATTTCTCTCTCTCGTCATGTTTTTGGTTCCTTCCATACAAGTGTATAGTGCATTTCCCAGCCCCTTTTCTTGTTGGTTAAAGTTCCTCTAGAGTACGCAGGCTAGGAGCTTCTGCCCTCTTCAGTCGGCTATCAGAGATTAAAGTTCAAGCAAGGGCAGTGTGCGCTGGCTCCTCCCCTACGGGCCAGTCAACCTTTGCGGGCCTACACTGTGTCAGTGTGTGCCGTGCTCAGGGAATTAGTTTGTAGTGACCCACTGGGTCCCGGCCGGCAGCGTGGCCCAGTCCAAGCAGATCCCACCAATCTGCTCGGCAAGGGGAGTAACCAACGGAAGCCACTTCCTTATGGAGTTAGGGCTGTCCTGCCCAAATCCAACATGTTGCCCCTTTCCTGTGGGAGGGTCCCATTCCCATTACTCACTGCCTGTTGATGCCGATCCCTGAGAACTTCTGGGCTCCCTGACCTCTGACCTCAGCGCGGCTGCAGCGAATTCACGGTTACTCTGGGTGGGTCACGTGCAGGGCAGGGCTGGTTCCGGGCGAGCCACGCACAGGGCTGTTCAGCTCCACGCTTGGGGCCACTCAAGCCAGTCGCGTCGGCACAGTTTGGTGGGTCAGGTCGGTCTCCGGCAGGAATTCAGGCGGCTCGGTGCCGTACTTGCCAATCTTAGCTTCTCTAATGGTAGCCCCAGGACCTCATATTCGAGCAGTTTTTTTCACTTTAGTTTCTTCCTGGGTTGAGAGAGTCCATCTGCCTCTATTTGTGTCTCTCCAGGGTATTCTGTTCTGGCATTTGAGCTGTCTCTCTCAGAGAGGCTCCATATCCTGCTACTTACAGGTCTGCCATCTTTGGAAACTCTATTGTTTTCTATGATGGGAGTTGAACCCAGAGCCTTGCATGTGCTAGGCAAGAGCTCTACCACAGAGCTATACCGCCAGCCCTTACTGGGATTTTCTCTTAGGCCTGAAGCATATTGGTAATATTTGTGGTGGGCACAAACATAAAATTTGTGGACAACTTACCATTTCAGTCATTGAATCTTTCAGTAACATTTAAGATGGATGAGTTGTGTATCCTTCTCCTTTGGCAGATGAACCTGAGCTTCAGGGAAATCATCTGGTTCTCTTTAAGTTTCAAAACGGGGATGGGATGGATTGCTGGTATAGTGCTTTTACAGCATATCACACAGGAATCAAATGCAGTGTTCTTGTACCTAGTAATTAAAAGCCTGAAGACTGTCCTATTTTTTTTAACTTTTAAGATAATTTTAGATTTGCAGAAATTGGAAAAATGAGTTTCCTTACACACTTTGCCCAGCTTTTCCTTTTTAAAATATCTTACATAATTATAGAACAATGAGCAAACTTAACAACTTAATCTTGGTTGCAGTTCTCTTACCCAGGTTTCACCAGTTGTTTCACTAAAGGCTTTTTCCCATTTCAGGACTCAGGTCTAGGGTTCCACATGACATTTCATTGTCTTCCTTAGTATGCTGTAGTCTATGATAGTTCCACAGTTTTTTCTCTCTTTCATGAGTCTGATTTTCTTTGTAAAGGACCAATTTATTTTAGAGAATGCTCTTCTATTTGAGTTTGTCAGGTGCTTGCTCATATTCATTTGAGGAGATGGTGTATTGATAAGGCTAGAGTGGAGGAAGTGTGCCTTTCTCGGGGCATCGTGTCAAGGGGCATATGATGTTGATATTTATTATTGGAAGTGTTAACCTTAATTACTTGGTTAAGGTGATGTCTGCTAGGATTCCCTTTTTTCTTTCTGTAATTAGTAAATACAGTATTTGGAACAGATACTTGGAACACTGCAGGTACCTGTTTGTACTCAACTCTTAGCCACTAAGTTTTGCACTCATTAGTAGATTTTGTCTGTGCACTTGACACATCTTAATTTTCTTTCATTCCCTTCCTTTTGCCTCCTTTCTTTAATGGTACTTTTCTAGTTCCCTAATTAGGTCTGTATATTTATTAGACTTCTGTAAGGAGTGGATGCTTTATTCTTTGAATTATGATCCAGTGCTATAATTTTGTGGCTTGTTCCAGTTTTGGCCATTAGAAGATATTTTCGAATTGGTCTTTATGTCCTTTTGATAGGTCCCTTTCTTGGTTTTTGTTTTTGAATTTTTTTGTTTTATTTTGTTTTGTATTTTAAGTTTCTCCTTTCATTCCCTTTCTCCTTCCTTCCTTCCTTCCTTCCTTCCTTCCTTCCTTCCTTCCTTCCTTCCTTTCTTCCTGACACCAGGGGTTGCTCCAAGCTCACTTTAAGTTTGCCCTGCCCTGAGCATTGGGATCAACTATTTCTTGTGGTTCATTTTATTGGAGAATAGTATTTGGGAACAAAGATCTGAGTGCTAATGTGCTGATTGTTACTAGAACATCAGTGCCTCTAGTCTGTCTTAGTCAATAGACGATTGCCTACTCATGCAAATTATACATTTATACGTATTTCTGTGTTGGTGTGTATATAAAACTTTGTTTTTAAAGAAAACCTGTGATTCTGTATTGACACCTACAACATCACTGTAGCTCCACAGGGCTTATTCTAGCCTTCTTATTTGAAATATCTAACAGGGACAAACCTGGCTTTCTTCACTACAGTATGTTTACTTACTTGTTCAATCCTGGTTTTAAAAAAAAAAGGTACTTTCAGAACTGTCGACCTATACTCTTATGTGCAAAATTTATCACCTAGGTTACAGATTATAATGTTTACCTATAGTTGGTTTTTGTTTGGTTGGTTTTTATTTCATTTTTGAGATGGGATTTTCAAATGTTTCCCAGACTCATTTGAATTCCTGGGTGCAAGTGATCTTTTTGCCTCAGCCTTTCAAGTAGCTGGGCCTCAGGCACATAAAATTGCACCCAGGTACTGCAGTTATTTTTCTTATCAGTGTTTGAGTATAATGTCAAAATAGGTTTAAGATTTATTTAGATTTCTAGATTGAAAACTACATTACTTCCTTTCCTATCCTCTCCATTATGATTATGTGATTCATTTGTAATACTGTTAGATTCATCACTATAGTCTTCATTTTGTCCTCCCACACACATCCTTGTTGACTTTTTAATTTACATACATTAAAATTCAATCTTTCTGGTATGTGGTTCTGTGGGTTTTGACAAGTGTTGTGTATGTGCCACAATAGTATATAGAGCATTTCGGCTGTCCTAAAAATTCCCTTGTCATGGCCTTTTGTACACAGCTGCCACCACCCCACACCACTGCCACCAAATTCCTGGCCATCAACTGATTTATTATCTTTGCTTTTAGTTTCCTTTTTCAAAGAGTCATAAATGGAACACAAAAGTCATAAATGGAACACAAAAGAGTCATAAATGGAACACCAAATTGCCCTTCATATAGCAAAATGCAATTAAATTTCATCTGTCTTATGTGAATCAGACTTTTGATTGTTGAGTACTATTACATTATAAAAGTTATGCCACTGTTTATTCATTTATCCATTGCAGGACATAAGAATTGTTACTAAAGATGTTTATGAACCTTACAAACACTAGTGTACAGATTCTTATGTAAGCATAAGTTTTTTCTCCATGATATTAAATCCCTATGGGTGGGGTTGTCATGTGCGATATAAGATTGGCTGGCCTCTGTCCGGATTCTTGAGAAACATCCTGTAATTTGGAATTCCTTAAGTAGTAAAGAATCATTTGGGCTGGGGATTTAGCTTAGCAGCGTAAGCATCTGCCTGGCAAGTGCAAGGTCATGAGTTTGATCCCTGGTACCCAAAAAAAAAGAATCATTTACGGTGGACCTAGTTGATGCTAACAATATGACTCAGAATATGAACTTCATGCCAGAAAGGCAAGCTAGGTGATTAGAATAAGGTTACCAGCCTGGTTGCCACTTAAATCATCCATGCTTGCTTACTGAAATTTCAGTAAAAACACTGGATATTAAAGACTGAGGGAGCTTCCCTGGTTGACAGCATTATGTCACTGTAGTTGAGTGTGCTGTTAAGGTAGCTTACTGAGATGAAGGCATCTTCACATTTGGAACTTCCACAGATCTCACCTCGTGGGCCTCTCGTTCAGCTGGTTTGTATTTGTATCCTTTTGTCATAATGAAATTGTGATCATAGATAAAGTACTTTCCTGGGTGTCATCCATTGTAGTGGGTTACAAACCTGAATGGAATGTTGGGAACCACTAAACTTGCATCTAGCTGCTATTCAAAAGTGGCAGTGGCTTAGGGGAAACCTCTGGACTTGAAGCTGGTGTCTGCAATGAGGATAGCTTCATGGGAGACTCTACCCTAAACCTGGGAAGTTTAGCCTAACTTCAGGTAATTGATATAAGAACTCATTGCACTGTCACTTTTATTAAAGTATATTATAATTTTCTAACGCTGATAAACTTCCACAGGTATTACTACCATTTTGCATTTCCACTGGCAATGTACCAGACTTTAGTTGCATCCTATGAACACTGGGAATTGTCACTGGTTACTTAGCCATTGTAATAGGTGCATTGTGGTATTTGTTTTGCTAATATTTTGCTGAGAATTTTTGCATCTATATGTACAAGGGATATCAGTCTGTAATTTTATTATATTTGACTTGGTATCTATAGAGTGATGCTAACGTCATTAGTCTTCTCTGGAAAATAATGTGTAGAACTGACAAGTTTACTAGCATAACCCTTTTGGAGTAGGTTTCTCTTAGCTGTGGTGTTTTTATAGTTTTTTCTGCTTGCTGACCTCTGAGTTTCTTGGATCCATGGTTTTGCATGTTACCAGTTTAGGAAAAGTTTGAGCCATTATTTCTTTTATATTACCCTTTTCTTTTCCTTCTAGGATTCTAGTTACGCATACATTACACTGATATTCTCACAGCTTCTATATGTGTTCTCATTCTGAGTTTTATGTTTGTGGTTTTTTTTTAATTGTTGTGTTTAAGGTTTTTGGGGGTATGAGGGAAGTTTTGTGTGTGTATTTGTGTTTTGCAGTGCTGAGAGTAAAGGCATTTGCCACCAAACCTAATTGGGGCCATTTTTGTTGACTTTCAGGTTTATTAGTTTTCCCCCTATAAGACTAATCCGACCAGTCAAAGACATTAATCATCTCTGTTACGGTATTTTTCTTTTCTAACTTTCCTACTACACTTTCTGTTTCTCTACTGACATCACCTGTATGATCTTATGTATTACTATCATTTTTCCTTAATGTATTAATCATATTTATTGAAAATTATCTCTCAGGCCAGGAATGTAGCTTAGTGGTAGAGCACTTGCTTAGCGTACCTGAGGCCCTGTGTTCTATCCCAGCGCCGCACACACACACACAGACTCAGTTGGAAAATCTTAGCCAGTCATGATGGTGCATGCTTGGTGTTGGCGATTGCTTCATCTATTAAGAGTATGTGTGTTGTTTTTGTTTTGCCTTTTCATATACCTCTATATATTTTGCTGAAAGTAATACAACTAATATAGTACAGTAGACACTTTGATGAACAGATACTTAATGCCCAAAAATAAGCATGCATTTTTTTCTGCTTAGTCCTTCATTGCACAGATTGTATTAATCTAGTAAAGAGTTATACTTGTTTTAAGACTTGCTGTAGCTATGAATAACTTTAGTGGCTTTCAGGTTCCTATAGCAGTACATTATTGCTGATTGTGGCTAGTTTGACTGTCCTGAGCTTTTCATCATCCTATGACTTGGACAAGATCCCTCCTACCCTACAAGTCACGTTAGGTAAAACTATTTACCTCTGAGCTAAACCTTGCCCCTCTGTTCTTTTGGTGCTCTCTTGCTCTTCTCGCAAAAACATTCTGCTGCTGTTTGAAACATACCTGGGTCTGGTGTTCCTAGTTCTAGATTCTGGCGGGGCAGAAGCGGAGGGCGGGGAGTGTCTTAGTTTACTTGGCCTTTCTTGGCTAGTTGCAGACACAGTGACATTCCTGCCCCTTCCCTGGGGGTAGGATTCTTCCCTGTTGGCTTCCTTGGCTTTAGTGACACCGGTGGCTTGCGGGTAGTAGTATTTCTGGACCCCCTTCCTGCCCCTCAGTGGAATACCTTCTTTTCCATAGACCAGGTTGGAGGAGGGTTTTGTGACTTTCTGCACCTTTCTCCAAGGATGCTGGGTATGTCTACTGTGCCTTACCCACAACTGCTACTTCTTAGAGCTCTTTCCAGTCTTTTCTGTGAGCCCCTGGTAGTGATTATGTTGAAAAAGCCTGCCAGAGAATGCAGACTGCAGCAGTTTATCACACTTCCCTACTCCATGTTACACTTCCAGCCCATACTGACCCTTCACTAATGTCACTTTAGCTAAATGTGCTAGTATCACCTTTCCTCTAGGGAAGCCTGTCATGCTCAACTTTAGTTATCCAGTCTTCAACTTTGGCTTTCCAATTTTTTTTTAAAGTCATAATTTGTATTTAATCTAGCTCACTTTCATTGTAAGAATAGTAGCAGTGTTTCTTTTAGCTCTGCATCTCACAGAGCAGAGTACTCTTTTTCCTTTTTTAAGTTACTTGTTTATCCCGAGTGTCACTTGAGCAGGTATCATTTCAAGCAGTCAACTCTTGTATTGGATAAACTTGATAAAATTGTCATTTTATATTTTCTGTAATATTCTTATAAAAATTAATGAAAAAATGCAATTTTTGGTCATGCTGTAAATAAACTAGTAAGTCAATGTGTGTACACTATTGAATTAGAGACAAATTTTAAATCCATAATTTAAAAAAATAAACTATTTTATGATTTTATCATTACTTTTAAATTATAAGTATAAAAAGTTTGGAAAACAGAAAACTGCCAAGAGCTCTTTTCTTCTTTACATACTCATTTTATTCTTTACATGGCTATATTTTTAAACTTCTCATTCTATCTCTGCTTCTCACATCAATCAACAAATACATGCTTTATAGTCCAGATTTATAGAAGTTTTAAAACTCTGTCCAGTGGAGCTAAATGGCAAATGGCAATATTAGCCACTCTGTAGTTTGGGACATAAATCAAGAGGGCTGCTGTGTTTCTGAATCTCTGTCTTCCTTCCATTCCTGTTCAGCAGAGCTCTTCTGAGCCAGAGTCTTCAGCCAGATCCTACAACACGTAGTGTCCCTGATGTACACCTGGAGGACTGCTTTGTATGCTAAGTTTACCGCTCTGTCAGTATCATGTGACCTGGTGAGGCCCTAGTGGCTGTGCTTGGCTTAACTGCCTGCTTGCATTCTCTAGCCTATCACATTACAGTTTTGGGACTAGCAAGGACTTTTTCATCTTTGGTCAAACTCTGATTACTTATTTGAAAAATGCTTTCTCCAAATGTTTGTTACTTCAGACAGATTTTCACATTTGTTTCTCTAGTCCAAAAACAGGATCAGAAAATTAGAACCTCTGTGTGAAGCGCTCTGTTTGCAGCATGAAGGCAGGGCACGTCTTATCTGGAAGTCCCATCACTGGGGTAGCATCCTACAGCTTAGCATAATGAGGTATGCTAAACCCAGTGGTCCATGGAAGAGCACTTTGTTGTTGAACAGTTTGGGGTCTCAGCCTAACTTGTTAGATATATAAATAAGAAGAGCTCTTCCAAAGCCAACTAAAAATAGATTTCCTAGGGCCGGGGTGGGGGTTTAGCCCAGCAGTGTAAGTGCCTTCTTGGCAAACGTGAGGTCATGAGTTTGATCCCTGGCACCAAAAAAAAAAAAAAAAAAAAAAAAAAAAAAAGATTTCCTAAAGCACAATGGAAGTGTTCTTTACTGATTGCTGTTAAGGTAACTGGTGACTCAGTGGTACAGTCTGTGCAGAACATGCTGAAGCCCTGGACTTGGTGCCCAGCTAGAAAAAAAAGTTGACAACCTTGTAATCAGAAAGGAAAATGAAGCCAAGGTATGGTGGTACATACCTATAAAGGTCAGAATTTGGGAAGCTGAAGCAGGAGTATTTGGAGTTCAAGGCCAGTGAGGACCTCATAGACACTATTTCAATAAATAACACCTTATCCATCTAGGCTTCATTTTTTTGGCCAGGGATCAAACCCAGGACCTCATGCATGCTAGACAAGTGTTACATCACTAAGCTACACATCCTAGCCCATGATAGTGATTTTTAGTAATTTTGATATTGGTAAACTTCTGCAAAGTTCAAATGATTTTATTATACCTAATTATTATACCTAATACTTAAATCATCTTGTATGCTACTGCTTCTGAAAGTAAATACTAAATTTTGAATTAAATACTAAATTTTAAGGATTGTTTTTTAAGGTAAAACACTTAACCTAAAGATGCTTTTCTATGCATAAATTCATGTTAAAAACTGTATTTAGGGAATTTGAAATTTAACATCATTGAGAGTGAGGCTAAAAGGTCTTAATGGCAAGAATGGATAATGCATTTTACTTCCCATTCTTTTGGATTCAGGTATCTTGCTTGTCTTCTTACACCACTTTTCTGTCCCCTATTACTCCCTCAATAACAGTCCTCCAAAGACCTCCACAATTCACCTCTCCTTTTCAAACTAAAAACTTGAGTGGTTGGGTTTAGAGCTGTAAGAATTAAGTCCTTGGGAGTATGATATAGGTCCTGTTTCTTTTCTATTTTAGATACTAACTCCTCTCTTATTCCTTTTCCCCTAATTAAGCCAGTGGGGAGAACATGTGTAAGATAAAACATCTTTTTTTTTTTTCTGGTACTGGATATTGAACTCACAACCTTGCACTTGCCAGGCAGGTGCTTATGCTGCAGAGCTAAATCCCCAGCCCAAAACATCTCTTTTTCTGAGGGAAAATAATTGTTATAAAAGCACTAAGCACATTTTCTTCATTAAATGTTTCTGCTTGTCAGGTGTAATGCTTTGTGACTAATTGCAGCTACTCAGGAGGCTGAGGCAGGAGGATCCCAACTTCAGGGATAATCTGGGTAATTTAGTGAGGCCTTGGCAAAAAAAATTTTAGAAGGTGGTTGGGGATATAGCTCAGTAGCAGAGCACTTGCCTTGCCTGTAAACCCCTTGTCCCTCCCTTTTATCCCACCTACCACACATACAAGTTCCTAGGTAAAACTAAAGAAAACTATCATCTTGGAATTTTCTTTCCATTTCTGAGAGAATCTGCCTAATTTTAAAAACTAAATAACAGTGTTCTCTTAAAGAAAAAGACAAACAACTATTGGTTTAAAATTGCCGGTTTTATTAAGATTGGCAAAATTTCAACATATTCCTTACTTGAATGAACAGCTTAATAAATAAAATATGATTACAACTGAACTCAAAGGTGATTTGTAGAGTGGGTTTGTAAATCGATACATTTACTTGGTAAGAAATGTTCACTCCCTTCACTCCATAGAGAATTCATTGCAGAGAAATGTCATGAACAAGAGAAAGCCTGTCTCACCAAAGAGCACCTGCAAAGTTTACAGTGATGTATCCGGATTATCTAATACATCAAAGTCCAAGCATTTCCTTTTCATAAGCAACTGCTGTGTCACTCTGAAGTTTCCTATCCTATTTGATAATTTCTAATTAGTACCATAAATCATCTTTGAAATAGATAAAATGCTGCTGGAGGAAGTAACAATTCTTTAATATGCTCATTAATATGCCTTATGTTATAATACTGGTGATCATTTTGTTTTGAAAAACATTTAATCTTTTTCAAAGGTGAAAAAATTTGTTCACTAATTTATGACTTAAAAATCATCTGAAATTAAGATGTGAACAAAACTTATAGTTTCCCCTTTTATGGCCTTGCTTAGGTGAGAATGCTCATTGAATGAACAAATTGTTTAAAAAGTTTGGATCATTTTCTCACCAAGTCTTCGATATGGAAGGAAGTCCTTGAACCACAGCAGTTTTATCTGTAAACACAGAACTCCTCATGCGTCATTTTCATCTGCCCACTGATGTTGCACTTATTACTGGCACAGTGTTACAGCAATGGAGTGTGATTGTCCTGAAAATGCAGTGTTGATACTATACCACTATAAATATGGTCAGAGTTGACTTATTGGTGACATTGACATTGTCCTTGGGAAAGATGTTACCTTCAAGGATTCTCCTAGTTAAATGCAACAGTAACTTTAATTGTATTCTTCAAGGACATTGGATGGCACTTCTAGGTAAAGAAAAGGTATATACATACGTGTTTCTACCTGACCTCTGTAGTACAGACCTAATGGGGTTAATAGCCCCAGGATTTGGTGCTGTAATGTTGCCTAACCTCAGATGGCCCTCAAAAGTACATGTCTAGAAAGTAAAAAAAGGAAACTTTTAAGCTAGGGAGTGACTCCCTTTGAAACTCACAGTGAATGTACAAGGAGTTTGTAATAACTTCATTGGGTGACAGGAAGTCTGTTTCCCTAACCAATACTACACTTTCTTGTTAATATTTTACTATTTCCTATTCTAACAAAACTTGGTTAGCAGGCAAACAAATTGATACAGATCATGTTAAATTGAAAAAGGGAGACTGCCACTCTTCAAGGATTGAGTGTAGAACTTTCACCACCACTAAATTACACAATGAGTAAAAGTACGAAACACATAATTCACAGACTATACCTCAGCATTAACAGTTAATATGTAATATATACTTTTATATCTGTCTATTTGTACAATCACCAGATACACCATCATTAAATACAAGTTACAATAATGTATAGATACCATTAGTTAAGGGTTACTTATTGCTTACGTCAGCAAGCAGCAAATTAAGGGCACAGGATTTGAACAGAAGGGAACTACTTTCTATCACCAGTGGCATTAAGATATAACACTGCATTTCACAAAGCACTGCTTTTTATCTAGTTTATAGAACCATTAGCAGCATATATCAGACCAATAACCACTATCTTAATATTTATTCTAGAATTTTAAAGGACTTACAAATGGTACCTAACTATATGTATGCATGTTGTGAACAAATGAATAGTTGCTATTTTTTTTTTTCACAATATTGAGAGAACTATTTTATTCCCTAGAGAAAATGAGACATGGCGTTAACACTGCTATATAGTCAGACCTACACATCCCATACCCTTAGAAATGGGTCTGTGTTTGTCCCAGATTCATCCAGCCATTTTTCCCCTACTGAGAAAGCTTACTATTTGCAGCTTCTTTCCTTTCACCTTTATTCTGATCAAAAGCATTACCAGCAGACCATTATGGAAAATTTAGTTTTTTACTTAGCTAAGAATTTTGGACTATGATGTGTACCAATATTCTGCTGCCTTTGTTTTCTTGTTTCTTTAGATAACTTGATTTGAAACTGACACTGCATCGGAAGGGTTGTCAACAAGATCTAGGCTTCAGAAAATGACAGATAAGAGTGAGGCCCATGCATAGGGCAAAGAATCATAACAATGAAAAAAGTGTCTAATACTATATAGTTGGAGTCATGTTTACTCTTTCAACTCTATCACAAGACTTGAGGAAAAAAATGAATGACTTCAAAGTCAAGAGAAAAACACTGAAAATCTCTACTTACATCCAAATTTTAAAAAATAAAATCTGTAGATTAACAATCAGATTGTTGTTAAAAGCTTTGTTTAAAAATTACTTGATATAGCTATACTGGCACCTGTAATATGCTGCAGTCATCTTTATCTTAAAAACTCAACAATTGTAATCCTTCTCTGTCCAGGGAACTGAAGGTAATTGTACTATCATGTAAAAAACATGACTAGGCAGTGGACATTTGTCAGCAAGAGCACTGAGTGCATCCGACTGTGAGCGATCAGTACAGTGGGGCCACCACTGGCTAGGGAAGGGTGACATGGAGACATTCATGATTCTCAGAATCAAGGCTGCTTCGCTGAATGATAGTTTATTTGCTGTTTTTAGTTGAAGATATGCTTCTGGCTTGAAATGGCAGAAATAGCAAAAACCAGATGATTTTAAACTATGAAATACAAATATTGAGATGAAAAGTATACATCCTGTTTCTACAGTCTGAATTTGCCTGTAGCAGGACTGGCTTGTCTTGCAGTTAAAACTGAACAGACCTGGCTCTTGGTAATCTGCATTGTCCTTTGCACTTGGCCTTTTGGTTCACTTTAGGCAGTATTTTCAGTTACTTCATTCCTTTGGGGAAAACAGTTTTAGAGAAGTTGAAACTAGCATTTTTAAATCTTCAAAGCCACTTTTTATGTTATAGTTGTATATGCCCATTCTGTGAACTTAAAAAAAAGTAGAAAATATACAAATGCTGTGTGTCTTTCTTTTATAAATGGCATTTTGATTCTTTTATATTTGTACCTGACATCATCTCTGTTAAACCAGTTTTATTCCTGAGATGAAGGTACAGTGAAAAACACATTAGCATCATAGATTAAAACAGTGGTTTTCTAAAATAACAAATAAAAAAAATTCCACCAAAAGCACCATGACAGATATGAAACTCCCAAATAACTACAGCCCTAAGAAATATTTTTAATTCAAAAAAATGTTCATAGTCTTATGTTACAGGAAAAGAAATCAGTAAATTTTGACTATATCTTGCCTCACAAGTCTGAAAAAATAACACCTCTACATTAGCTTTCTACTTCCATTGTTATCAGCTAAAACCCATATGGCTTTTAGTCTTTTATCTACCCAAAAGGGGTGAGAGGGATCTTTCACAGACCCCAAGATCTTGAGAGATATTTCCCAATTAAATTCTTCATTGATTTTTTCGTAGATATATGAAGCACATCAGACCAGATTTCAACGCTATACGTCCTGACTGAAATAACTTCAAGCTTCCACTAGTGACGTGAAAGGATGGCGGGGCAGGGGTTGGGGGCAGGTTTAGAGACACATCACAGGGACCAGTTGTATAATTTTGCTAGTGAAACTGCCAATACTTTTTTTTTTAATTTGAAACACTATTTTGAGTTTCCTAGAGATCTATTTACATTTAAGAATTGAGCCATCGATGGATTCATAATGAAGCACATGTGTTTTAGAAATGTCTACCTTGTTTCTACTCTGATAGTGGTGTTTTTAATTGAGGGAGAGCTAGCTAGCCTACTTTAATGAAAAAGTATTATATTTTACAACTTCTGAAAACATCTGGGCATGGAATATCATAACTCTTTATGGTTTTCTTTATTGTGTTGTCATTGTACCCTTTCCAGCCATTTTCCCTCCATGGGACAGAACTTCTTACCATCCTGTTTTTCTTCCCACTTCGAATAAGTGAAGTTAGATTAATACCTATTTTGTGGGAAGGCTCTTGAGCAGAGAAAAATGAATAAAACTTTTGCCGCCTCTTGGAGTAGTAATGGCATGGATGATAGGATCTAGAAATTCTTTTCCCCAGGGATTTGGACTGTTCATTTTCCAACCCAGAACAGACAGGAGACAAAGTCTCCATTCTGTATGTCTGCTGCCCTGTGGAACCCAAATTAAAAGAAGCAGAAAATGCTCCAGCACCACTCCATGCAGGCAATGATGATTGAACTGATTTTTTCTCCATTATTAGCTCATTAAGACTGGCTTTCTTTGGTGCACCAGGACCAAACATTTCAACTGGTGGCAAAAACTGAGCACTGTGAGGTTTGCTTGCTTCTAATTGTGTAAGATCTAGGTAGCCTGGATCTTCCAGCACGTTGATTTGGGACCCTGGACTGAGGCTGGTTCTATCAGTGAATGAATCCACACGCCCATCATAGCCTAGATCGGCTGGTGCTGAGCACTGGTGCTGAGGCCAAGGGCGTTTGCATTCTCCATGATTCTCCTTATCATCCCCACCATCTTCTTGCCCTCCTTGAAAAGAGTTCTCTGTCCAATCTGATTCCTCACTAACATTTACAGCTTTATTCATGTCCCTCAGGAATACCACAATAACAGTGATGTTATCACTTGACCCAGCATCGCGAGCTGATGCCACTAATTTGTGGGCGACCATACTGCTGTCTCCATTGTTTTCTTTCAAGTGATCAGACACAACTTTCACTGCCTCATCAGGGTTCACAGTATCATAGAAGCCATCACAGGCCAGAATGAGGTAGTCTTCAGTCCCATCCAAGACAGTAGAGGCAGAATCTGCATCTCCACAGATATATGGCTTATGTTCAGCATCTCCTGTGGGAATTTGAAAGTAGAGAGATCAGAAGGCAGACTTTGGTTTACCTGAATGCTTAGAATGTTTATGGCCAAGCCAGGAATGGTGGCACAAACCTATAATCCCAACAGTCTGGGAAGCTGAGGCAGGAAGACTGTAAGTTCAAGTCCAGTCTGGGGAAATTAAGCAATTTAGTGAGATCCTGTCTAAAAATTTTTTAAACAAAAATTTTTTTTAAAGGCTGGGAATATAGCTCAGTGCAAAGACCCCTGGGTTCAGTATCCAGTAGTATAAAAGAAAAAAAGGTTTTAGCCAATAACGTGAGACTGATTATAACTTCAGATAAAATGTTTTTAAGTTTTCTGTTAAGTAGCTGTTGCTTATGTCTTAATTCCAGTTGAATAATTACCAGTCATTGGGCTAAGTTTTTTGTCTAGCATGTACTATGAAGCTTGTGCCTCTGGCTATCATTTAGGCTTTGTTGAGTATGACTACAAATAGGGTAGATCTAAATTTGTTGCTGTACTAAAAAATTTGGTACTACATAGTGGTTAGATTTTAATTGCAACTTGAGTACAAATCCTCCTTAAAAAACTAAAAGTTCTGATTATTTTCTTCATTAAACAATTTTTGTTCTATCCTTTTTTAGAAATCACTAAATAGCTTTGTATAGCAAGCACAGAGGAAGGTTTGCGTTCCTAAGGAATTTAAAGTATCAGTTGCAACTCCCTCAAGCCAAGAAAATTCGTGGCTTATCCAAGGTTTCATGTAGGGAACTAGAATGCAAGTCTTTTAGGCCCTAATCTGCTTGGCTTTCTTTTAATGCTGATTTATTTTAACTTCTAGAGACAAAAAATGTATGACTATTTTTCTCTTGTCTTTAGAAATTATTACCATGTTCTTTATGTCTTCCTATGTCTGATTAATGCCTCTTCTGTCCTTACTACTCATCAACTCATTCATTAACAACTGTGAGAACCCCTAAGGCCCTCCTGGGCCTTTCTCTTCTTGCTTAGTTCCTTTACCCAGAGAATCACATTTGAACTGGGTCTTGAAGTGTAAGGTAGCAACTAGGCAGAGTTTCTTCACTTGGGAGAACAACACAAGCAAAGACAGAGGCCACTGTTAGGGAGTGGTGTGTAATAGAAACTGGAGACCCTGGGCCCACACTGAGCTAGGTTTCTGTCACCACTTACTGCGATAATTGATTATCTGCAGTGCCTTTGGAACATTCAAATCTGGAACATTACAGGATCTATTCATTGTTTGCTTTCATTGTTTTCCTTTAAGTACCTGGAAAGAACCTAGCTGGTAGTGGTTAAGGATATCAGCACTGTTGTCAGACTGCCTGGCTCTAAATCCTAGCTTGTTACCTACACAACTGTCATTAATAATGACTGTCTTTTCCATTGCACTAAAAGGAACTTTTGACTAGGGGAAGATAAACGAAGAGAAACTTAAGTTACATGGCTCTATAATCATTGTTTCTGTTATCTGTTCTAGGTTCTCTTTTGCCCAAGAAACATTTCTTTCCAACATTTCACACCTGTTTAATCCCTAGATAGGCCTGGAAGGTTCAATAGGACCGCTACGGATCACTCTACTAGAACCAAATTGGGCAACATACACTACCTATCCAGTAGGTTGTGTGACTGTCTACCAGAAAAGACCAAAACAAAAAACAAAAATATGTTAGCCAGGTGTGGTGGTTCACACCTGTAATCCTAGTACTCGAGAGGCTGAGATAGGAAGATCACTGTGAGTTCAAAACTGGCCTAGGCTAGTGACTTCAAGGCTACCCAGCCTCGGGCCAGGGATTTAGCTCAGTGGCTTAAGCGCCTGCCTGGCAAGCCCGAGGTCGTGAGTTCGATCCCCGGCACCAAAAAAAAAAAAAAGGCTACCCAGCCTTGTCTCAAAAACAAAACAAAACAAAACATAGTACTTCCTTAATAGAATTACTTAGGTTAGTATATCTGTAAGCTGAGATATTAGTCTTTGGACCCTTAAAGTCCTCAGCTCCACTCCTGTTTTCAAATGTATGACTCCCTCTTACTCAGCTATGCTGTCTTCCATTCATGCACTGTTTCTTATAATAGTCAAAACCATCTTCCTCAAGCATGGTTTTGATTTCATGAACTTCACTTCTTTATTATGATGCCTCCCAATACCCTGTTAGAACTAATTAAAACTTCCAATCATGGGATTGTATTCTCCACCAATCCACTTAATTTCCCCTACTCTACCTGACTGAATTATTAGTATTTGTTTAATTCCACTTCTAAAAATAAATGTGATCTGAGTCATACTGTTCCCAAAAGTCTTGTTTTAGTGCTACAATTAAAAGACTACTGCAACTGTTAGTTGGAACAGAACATACAAAGATTTGCACAGAGAAAATGCTGCCAAAATTCTGGCTTTTCACCTGCTGTACTGTTGGTGTCAAATTCATGACATTTCGCCCCCAAATTTGGTAGGAGGGCATGAATATCCATTTCATGGTAGAAATGGCAACATCCTTGTGTGTTCAGCCTCCTCTCTCCATATGCTAGGAAACACATCATGCTTCTGTCAACTTTGGATAATGAATCTGAAGGGCTTATGCAAAGAAATAAATTGAAAAGCTTTTCATCTTCAAAGCTTTATCATTCATCAAATGTCTTCAATCCCTACACTGCCCTCAAGTTAAAAAAAATCGTGTGTGTGCGTGTGTGTGTGTGTGTGTGTGTGTGTCTTTGGAGATTCACCAAATCCACTGCCATTTTCCCAATTCAGAGCGTTGCTTTCCCTTTCCAAAGCTGACCTGTGCTGTTGGCCATGTCTTCCTATTTCTCTGACTAGGCTCTCATTTTCAGTTTTCCCTGTCTTTTTCCTACAAACACACTCAAATCTAAAATTTCCTCATCCAAAAAACAGAAGCAATAAAAGTAACGTTTTCCCAAATCAACTGTTTCCTCAAGCCATCCCACTGTTTCGTTTCTTCTTTTCACAATCAGATTGCCCAGGAAACTAAATCTATTATTGTTCCTGTGATCCTGCCTTTTTCCTCACCTTGTTGATCTTTTCTTTCTTTCCTTTCTTTTTTGTACTGGGGATCAGACTCACAACCTTGCATATGCCAGGCAGGTGCTTATACCACTGAGCTAAACTCCAGCCCCAACCTTGTTTTCCATAACCCAATTAGTAGTTTTGCACATCTCACAATCTAAAATATTTCTTTCAAATATCATCAATTATTTCTTTTTTTTTTTCTTGTCTTTTTTGAGACAGGGTCTCACTGTGCAGTTTAGGCTGCTGTTGAGCTCACTTTGTAGCCCAAGGTGGTCTCAAACTTGCAACAATCTTCCTGCCTCAGCCTTGTGAGCACTGGGATTACAGGTGTGTGCCACCATGCCCAGCTTATTTCCTAATATTTTTAATTCCATGTCTCTTTTAAACCCACTTTTCACTTGACCACTATAGCACTCAACACTGTTGGCCATTTGCTCCTACAAAGTCTCTTTCCTTCATATGCATCATATCCCACCGTGACTTCTCAGTCTCTGATTGCTTCTTGATTTTCTTTGCTGACTCCCTTCACTTAATAACATTAATATTCACTGTGTGCCAGATACGGCTTTAAGTATAGCTCAGGTGCTACACCATTTAATATAAAGACTGCATGAGCTAGGTACCATTGTTATTCCTACTTCACCAAGGAGGCAATAGACACTGAGAAGTGAAGTGTATTTCCCAAGGCCCGCTGCTTGTCAAGTACAAATCCAGAGTCCATCCACAGTATTATTCTCCCTAAAGTAATGAGCCTGTACCTTTTTCACAAAACACACCTTCCTTGGGCAGTGTAACCCATGCCTATTTTTGCTTCACAGTTACCTAATACTGCCAAAACACAATGAGCTCTCAAACCTCGTTCTAGGTCTCCAACCTAAAACTCTCAGCTAAGCTTCAGATCTGTATTTCCAACTACATATTCTCTTCCAAGTCATCCCATAATATAAAATATGTCCCGCCAGTGCTGGAGATACAGCTCAGTGACATAAGCGCCTGGCAAGCACAAGTTGCTGAGTTCAAGTCCTGGTATCCAATATATATATATAATTCCAGTGAAAAGTCAGAAACCTGGAAGTTTTGTCTCATCAGTTAGGCCCTCTTCTGGATCCCTTTTTAGCTATCCTTATCACTGTAACAAATGTATCCACAGACTGCTGAATGATCTCCCAACTGGGTACCTTGTAGTCTAACCCACCTTTTGTGTCATACGTTCAGATATCTCTAAATACAACCTGACCATGTGGCTCTTCTGCTTACTCACCTGATAACGCCCAGCCTACTTAGCCTGGAATGTGAAGCCCTTCACAGTCTAGTATAAACACTTTAAATCTCTTGGCTTTTGCCTTCACTCTAGCCTCTTCTGTTTGTCACTATTCTTAACATGCCACACCCTTTCCAACTTCCATGCATTTATATTCCTTTATGTACCTGGGATTTCCTTTCCTCAAAAGCCATTTCCTTTATGACATAGCTAACCTTATTCTATTTTAGACTGTGGCTTTTTCAAGGACATTCTGCATTAGCTTCACCTTGTGTTCCATTTTTAGAATCAAGAAAAAGATGTATCTAGTAAATTTCTGTTCTAAAACAAGCATTAAAGATAACCCTCAATCTTCTGACAAAGACAGGTGAGATCAAGAAAAAGAGGTCTTCAGTAAGAGTTGTCAAAAATGATTCTATATAGGAATGTATTTTAGAAATGAGAACTTTCCCTCTCTTTGGCCTTATTCCAGAGTTCCTGTTAACTCCCTCAGTGTAAGGTAAAACTGTCAATTCTTTAGGAGGTATGTGTAGAATCTCTTAGCTATTTCTCTTTGAGCTTTCTTCTGCTCATATTTGGGCCACTTCACAGCTTGCCAGCACCTCCCCAAAGAGAGGGAGCAACTCAGATCAGTGGGGAAAGAAAATCATTCTTTTCAGATTTTCTTACTGTTTTGGAACTTTTTGGTAACAATAAACTAAATTTGGAAATTAGATGTGAACTTTATCCATGCTAACCTTAGGTCTAATTACTCCATTTCTTCAGAAAGGCAAAGATTAAGAATTACACAGTAGGTGTTCATATCACCTATGAAGATAGATGTTGATTTATTCATTTAAAAACCAGGAAGTAAAGGCAAATTACAAAGCCTAAAATAAAGATCCAAGGCCCAAAGCAAGACAAAAACAAATAGCTCAACTCTTTGAACCTATACCCTTGCATCTTTTCCAGTCAGCTACTTAATGTTTTAGATAGTGTCACTGACTTTCACTTTCTTTTGAAAAATTTAAGTCCTAAGGAGGCAGGTTCTTCAAAGGCCAGGGTTATTTGACAAATTATTGTAGTCTACCTCTGAAAAACAGTTTCCATATTAAAAAGTACAATGATCCCTATGAATTCCATTATTTATATCATTTTGAAATTCATTTAAATGATGTAAAAATATTTTTTAAAATATGAATAAAAATATAACGAGAACCATCCATTCTCAGGAAAATACTGATTCAAGTCAACTATGGCCAAAAATAATGAAATGAGGGTAGTTATGGTTTAAAGAGATTTGCAGAGCCAGGGATTTAGCTTAATGGCTTAGTGCCTGCCTGACAAGCATGAGGTCCTGAGTTCAATTCCCAGTACCAAGAAAAAAAAAAGAGAGAGAGAAATTTGTATACTAACAAAAGCTTCTATTTAAAAAAAAAATACATTATGAACTAATACATTTGGCATTTCTTGTTATGGCTCACTTTTTATAATGGAATTTAAGCATATAAATAGGTATCATTAAATAATGAAAATTATCCAATTGTTATGTGAAACATAATAAGCATTCTGATACTATAAATCATATATCAGGTTCCTATGTTTCAGAGTTAATGTGAGACAGTGCATTAGAAGAGTAGAGTTTGGAGAAGCAAAATTAATTTGTTTTTCCTACCTATAGCTCTGGAGACTGACAGACTTCCATTGACCCTCCAGGCACCAAACCAGACTACACAACCTCCAAGGGCCTCAATTCGCTGCTTTTCATCCTAAACAGTGACACAATAAAAAGAAGCAAATAACCGGATTCAAGATTTATTCATCTACTTTGACAGTTAACAACAACAGATAAAAATACTCATCAGCTTCCTGAAAAGGTTCTCTGTATTCTTCCTTTGAAGGTGTGCATAGTTGCAGAGATTAGTGGCAATAATTTAATGACTCCTAAGGAATCAACTAGAAGACTTTATTGAGACATGTTTTAATAGTAGAAACCATACTTACCTCTCTATCTGGTTTATGTGGTTTCATTAGTTCAACAGCTTGTCCCTTTCTCACGAGCATAACCTGGGAATCACCTACCCAGGCCACGTGTAGCATGTTGCCTCTGATAAAAGTCACCACTCCTGTGGTCCCACATCTTAAGCTCTGAAAATAGTTTAATACTAGAATTAATAAAAACAACTAGACACCAAAATCTCACCAAGAAGCAATTGATAATAGAAATTTTTTATGTGGGAATCAAGACAATAGGTGTGATCAAAATAGATGGTAAACATTTGCATTTTTAAAAATTTATTACAGTAAAAGTTACATTGCCACTAATCCTCTCCAAAATGCTCCCTTATGCTTTAGAAACATATCCCATCATTCCTTCACTTTCTGAAGCAGTTCTGGAAGTCCTCTTTTGTGAATATCTTTATGGTGAATGCTGCTGCCGAGTGCTTTTCAGGCTTATAAAAACATTACCATATGTCCTCACCCACCCAAGATCTGGCACCATGTGACTTTTGGTTCTCTCCTAAAGTCAAAATGACCATGAAAGGTAAACATTTTGAATTGAGTCTTAGGACACTGAGGCAGCCACAGCAACACAACTAAAGACACATGAAAGAGGACTTCCAGAACTGCTTTAGGAAGTGGCAAGGATATAAGTATGTTTCCAGCTGAGGACTAGGAGGTAGCATTTGAGGGGAGTTAATGGCAAGTGTGTCCTATGTTTGTTTGTTTGTTTTTGAGACAGTCTCACTGTGTAGTCCAGCTGGCCTTCAACTCACAGCGATCTTCATGCCTCAGCCTCCCAAGTGCTGGGATTACAGGCATGTGCCACCATGCCCAATCTATTGTTATAATTTTTAAAAAATTAAATATTTACTCATTGCATTTTTACACACTTCATAGTAATACAATTTAACAAACAGCAATTCTGTGTTTCTCAGTGTAGTCTTATGTATATAAATCCATCTGACCTGTGATATACAAGAAGGGGATGATTATTAATCTCATTTTACAAATAGAATTTAAAACTGGCAGGTTACATGACTTTCCTGAGGGCAAGTAACTGATTATACAAAGTAGAGCTAAAATTCTTTTGGCTTTCAGTTCACTGCTAAATCTAAATCTACTAAATCAATCCTTAAAGATTTCCACATTCTAGTCTCTGTTTCATTACTGACCTGCTGTATGTTCAGGGAGATGTTCTACATATAAAATAATATACAAAGCATTTGCCTGGTATGTAACAAATGCTCTCAAGATAAGAGGCCATGAGAGAGCATGCATTCCCTGAAGTACTAAGATGCTTATACCTTTAATGATAATACCTTCCCTACAATATTTTTAAAAATCTTTGCTTTAGGAACATTGCATAAAGAACTAGAATTTCACTGCAATAGCTACCACTGTACTTAAAGCTCTTGATCCCACTATGCTGAAATGACATCTCTCTTTGACATGAGTCACCACCAAATGAGCATGACTTTCTGTTACTAAGGACCTAGCCTAAATTAGAACCAATGCATCAGGGGTGGTAAAGGGCCTCTTGTATCCAATAAGAAAAACAACTTCTTGTTCCCTATATAGGGAAAGTTTGTTATAAATTCTCACCCACCAATAAAATATCTTCCCACACAGAATGTTTAAAAACTCAGCCCTCTGGAACACACGATAAAGACACTGCAGTGCATATGCCCTGGAGAGAACAGGAGGCAGGGCTGCCTCACAACAGGAATAGCTTCTTTTCCCCAGCAGTTAGCAGCACATGGAAGCACAAGAAGGAGCAAAGTGACTGCTGAGACAAACCTGAATTGTTCAGGAGAACTGTTGGTAAAACTAAGAGACACTAGGACCCTCGTAAAACAAATGAGGTAAATGGGGAAAGCCACAATTTTGAGGAGAATAAGAATAAGCTAGAGGAATACGAATAAACTAGAGAATGGAAAAAACAAAATGATTCTCATTGTTTTACAGTGGTGATTACAGATCACCTATGAGGGGGCCAGTCTTTTCCTCAAGTTAAAACTTCAGAGCCAGCAGCAGCTTCCAGAAAGACTAAGCAGAATACTGATGCTCATGAGATTGGGAAGGTCTCAAGCCAAGAGTTGTATTTTATTTTCTAGCCCCACTTCAATAGGTAGTGGTTAATTTACAGAATTTGCATATAAAATCAAACTTGGGGGTTGGAGTATAGATACAGAATATTTCTCTCAATACCAAACACTTCTGAATAACAGTGTTAATTCTAAACCTTGCTTGTGAGATCAAAGAAATAGATTAAGTGATTACCCTGATCTGTCCAACTACATTTAAAGAGATAAATTTAAGCCATGCTGCAGGTGTGCTATTTTCTCTGTGTATCTAATTCTGTAATTTTAAAAATTAAATATTTTTCTGTTGGCCCTCAGTTAAAAATTCAGTGTCGAGTACGGTAGTTAATTATATGCTAATGCCCAGAATAATAAACTTTTTTTTTAACTTTTAGATCTTATTATAGAGCCCCTGAATTTCATTCAGAGTACAAACACTTAGGTCTGATTAACCAACCTTAGCAATATAGCACATGAGTTCTGACTTTTCTTCTCATTAAGAAAAAATGAAGAATCATCTAAAGATTCACCCTCCTCAAGGAAATTTTCCCTCAAGAGATATAGAGCAAACACTGCCTACCCATTTAGCACCAAATGTATGGAAGTAATCCCAGTTTCTGTTTCTTTTTTAAAACCATTGTTTTTGTTTTAAATTCACCACATCCAGAGCTTATCAGCAACAGTACTTAGAGACACAGTCCTGCTGTGAACCTGACAGGCAATAGGGAATAAAAGAAGGATAAAACTCACCTTCCAAACCCAGCAGTGATTATAGAAATGAATCCAGAAAATCAAAGGTTGTGAATTCTATACAGTACATCATTGTACCCCTCTACAACTATTACTGAAGAAGGAATTAGATTTAGAACTACAAACAAATTGTTTCTCAGCCTTTTGGCTAAGATCAACAACAGAATCCAACACTGTGGGTCAAGAAAATACAGTTTGGATAATGCCTGCCCAGAAAGAAAAAAAGTTCAAAAGAGCTCTTCAACCACATAGAGCCAGGTAAACCCCACTACTGCACTCACAGCCAGAAGGTGGCCTACCTCTCTAGCTGCCTTCTGCACAAAGCGCTCGTCAGTGACACGGAAGGCCCGGCACAGAGCCTCAGCGGGATCATGGGGGAACATCTCCTGGCGTACTAAGTTAACGTGTAAGTGAATGGAAGCATATATGGCAGCATCCACTCCCCCATGGCCATCAAACACTGCAAAATAAGCTTGCTCTTCTTGGTCCTGTCAATACAAACATAGAACATTTAAGGGGTTGAGTACAGTTTGATTCAAATGAACCAATTTCCCTAGACATTGTTGCCCATCCTCTTCCTCTACTGCATTTGTCGCTCAGATAGAGTCTGTGTTTCCCTTTTCTAACATGCCTGACCAATTGCTGAAATACCTGAATATTAGGGCATCTGTGTTTATGGAGCACTGGAACACATCATGCCCAATTAGCTCAGGCTGAAGTGCCCTCTCTTTGAAAGTTGTCTTGTACCATGGAAACCACCCACATACATTTGCTTGAAAATTGCTGTTACAAATTGGAAGGGGAGGAAAGAGGAGGTATGAGGTAGAATTGAGGACTTTTTAGAATAATTGGCCTTCTAGCACAAAGCCAATTATGTTCAGCTTGTTTAAAATAGATTTTAAAAAATACATAGTTCTAAAGTGTAATACCTTCTTTGTAAATCATTCATGGTCACATTGAATTCTCACCATAAATAGCACAGTCTCTAAACTAGGTAACTGAACTTGAACCAGACATCTAAAGGCCTTGTGTGGCTCTCAACTCTGCTTTACCCCATGACTAAACCAAGATTTAGTTTCACATTTTTTCATAAGGGCCACCTGCCAGAAGAAGGTCTTCCAACCTTTTGCTTTGCCTTGAAAAAGCCTAATTGTAAGTTTATACTTCAGCCACTAAATACACAGTTTATTTCATCTTCGGGTCAGTTGTTTCAATCTCAGGTCTGCTTTACTTAGAGGATCTGTGACTCAAATCTCAAGAATCCTGAGCTTCCTTTAGGCATCAATAACAGTAAGTAATGATTTTTATTTTTAAGTCTGTTCATTTTGCTTAGGCTTCCAGGAGCCACAGAGGAGTTCAGGCCCTGTCACTGATACTTGAAAAGATCATATTCTCTCTTGTTTCTCTGTGTTAAGTAGAAAGGAGCTGCTATTTCATGGCGGTCTGAAGGAATACTAAAACAGGTTCATTTTGCAATTGAAGTAATACCACCTATAATGCTATTGAAGACTAACTTACTAAAAATGGAACTGTCTAGGAGTAATTCTGACGTGTAGAATTGCTATCTGTACTCAAGAATTCATTCTTTTTTAACATTTTTCTTTTTAATTTGAAAGAGAATAAAACAAAAGGGGGCAGTACAGAGCAGATCAGAACAGGACAACATAGGCAACACAGTACTTTACATTAAGTCAACTGGACATCAACAGTATCTAACACCATATCTCTTACTCTGCTATAGTTGAGCATAGTTTCAAATACAATAATATCAAACATAACACAATAGTATTAAGCCATACGTAGAGTGAAAGAATTACAGGGCTTTCTGAACCGAATAACAGAAAATGATCAATGGGTACTATAATATCTCATTTTTGATAAAAAAGAAAAAAAATTGTTTGAACTATCACACATATCCAAAAGTCCTACCATGCTTTTTCCGCTCCACTACCATTGGTTCCATCTACCACATTGTGTCTTATTGGAATTTGAACATGTGTGATAGTTCAGGAGACGCTCTTGCTTCTGGTTTCCCCGCCCTGGGGTGGCCGCAGCTCTCCAGACCACAGTCACTTTCCAGGGCAGCAGGCTGTTTACTGGTTGGCTCGGCCCCCTAAGTTCCAGCATGGCTCGGATCTCAGGAGATGCTCTTGCTTCTGGTTTCCCCGCCCTGGGGTGGCCGCGGCTTGCCAGACCACAGTCACTTACCAGGGCAGCAGGCTGCTTACTGGTTGGCTCGGTGCCCTAAGTTCCAGCATG
>PVJX010008914.1:0-63264 GCA_004027295.1 Dolichotis patagonum
ACTTGAGACCATTCTCTTAAGTGAAATAAACCAAACTCACAAGGGTAAATACCATATAATCTCCCTAATATGAGATTTGATAAGAGTATATAAGACTTTATGGTAAGCATGAAGCCCCATCTCATAGCTTCGAAGTCTTTCAAAGTTTTAAATCATCAGTTGGAATGGTGTTATCCTGTTTTGTTTGACTATATCATACATGATGATATGAACAGCTGTTTTGAAGAAAACATTATGACAGCTATTGCCGATTTAATATTATCCTTCTTAGAAGTCCTACCATGCTTTTTTTGTTCTATTACCGTTGGTTCTATCTACCACATTGTGTCTTATTGGAATCTGAATATGTGTGATAGTTCAAGCAAATTTTTTTCTTTTTTTATCAAAAATGAGATATTATAGTACCCATTGATCATTTTCTGTTATTCGGTTCAGAAAGCCCTGTAATTCTTTCACTCTATGCATGGCTTTATACTATTTTGTTATGTTTGATATTATTGTAATTGAAACTATGCTCAACTATAGCAGAGTAAGAGATATGGTGTTAGATACTGTTGATGTCCAGTTGACTTAATGTAAAGTACTGTGTTGCCTATGTTGTCCTGTTCTGATCTGCTCTGTACTGCCACCTTTTGTTTTATTCTCTTTTAAATAAATAAAAAAAAAGTAGAGACCATTTTGCAATTCTTGTTAATGGAAAGGAGGCATTCAGTTAGCATCTGAGCCTTGCTAAGAAATGATGGTTAGTCAGAACAGATAATTATTCTAGAATTATTGAGGAAGCATAAACTGAAGAAAATTGCTAGGTTTTTCAGGTACAAATACTTTCATGAGTCTGAGACGGTTTCAGATTGACTCACTCAAGGAAGCTTAGAGAGATATTTTTAAACTTTTGTGTATTAATTTCTACTGTGAGTTCTTCATAAAAACTGAAGTTGTGGTTAATTGATGGGACTGTTTACATGTGATTGCCTAAACTTTGGGGAAATAAATGTGACCTGCTCTGTACTTGTATTGAAACACTGCCTGTGAAAGGATGGAATCTGTTGGGTAGTGGGTAGATATCTAAAGCAATGAATGACATCAGCTACTCTCAAAGATCATTTAACTTTGCATCCTATGCATTTCTATTTCTGTTGCAAAATTCCAAAATTTTTTGAAGATCTGGGAATATAAAAATTATAATCCAAGAAATGCCAGCAAGCTGAACTCTTTGCTGAAACACTTGGGACCAGGAGGCGCTTTAGGAATATGTGTCATCTACTTTTTCTCACTACAGTCTTTCACATTGAAGTATAAAATGGTATTGAGATTCAGACAAGAAAAATGCTGAAGCAATCTTATTTTTCTCTCTCATCTCTGTGCTTATGGGTTATTCTTTTATAAATTTTTAAGTCATTGTAGGCATTCTTTATTTTGCTTGTTTTTAATGGTCAAAAATCATTTCTTATTACTCGTTAATTATTCAGACTTACTTATACACAAATAAAAGCATTCAACATATAATTAGATAATCAGAAATTTTTAAATTAGTCTTTATGATAGTATATAGAAATTATAGACATTATCATCCAATCTATCGCTTAGCTGTATGTTGTCATTAGTTATCACTGTTCAGTATGTCTTTCTTATTTCTTCTCTAAATGATAAATATGTATTTTTGTATATGGGTGTGATGGTTAATCTTACAAGTCTGTTCGACTGGGCCAGGAGTGCCCTGAAATTTGGCTTCATGTTATTCTGGGTGGATGTTTAACAGATTTCTAGGTGAGAGTAACATGTGATTTAGTAAGATGTACCAAACAGATTGCCTTCCTAATGTGGGAAGTATTCAATCAACCAAAAACCTGAATGGAACAAAAAAGTCTGATAAAGAGGCAATTATTCTTGCCTGGGAGCTTTGAAGTGGATCATCAGTCTTTTCATGCTTCAGATTCTGTCTTCATCCCTTTTGTGTTACTCTAACATAATACTACAGTATAAGTGAATTACAATGATCAGAAATTTATTGCTCATAGTTCTATAATCTGAGAAATTCAGTATCAAGGTGCCAGCATATAATGTGAGTCCTGGTATAGCATTAATTTATTTATGAAGACAGAACCCCAAGAGCCACACACCTTTTAAAGCCCCTCCTTCAATACTATTAGGATGGCAACTAAATATCAACACAAATCTTGAAGGGAGTAAACACTGAACCTATAATAGACTTAAACTGAATCATAGACTCTTAGATCTTGAACCCTCTAGTCTTTTGTCTGGAACTTGCACTCTTAGCTTTCCGTTTGTCAGATCTTGGGAGTCAGTGTGGAACAACACTGTTAGTTGTCCTGGATCTTCAGCTTATAACCTGCCGATCCTGGGACTCAGACCCCCAAAGTTTTCAGAGGATGTCTGCTTCCTGTTGGTTCTGTTTCTCTAGTGAACTCTGGGTAATACAATGGGCTATGTCTTTGATTATTCACTTCATATTACCCATAACACATAGTATGCTGTGCTTATATTGCAAACTTCAAATATGCTTTGAGAAGCAGAACTTTCCTTCATTAAAATGATTCATGAAATATAAACCAGATACTCTAAGGTAAAAATCAACTATACATTTGCTAAATGCTTGAGTGCGTGTACTGTTGCTTTAATATTTTTGACATGGTTAGAAATATAGACAATAAGAAACGCAGTATTGATCTTGACTAGGTGGCATCAAATAAAGTGAATTGCTATATTCAATTGATGAATTGTAATCGTAGCACAAAATATAGCATGCTTTTCATAATAAAAGATATACAAATGGTAGTTTAATCTCATTTTCCATAGTCAAAAGCCCATGTATATTATTATCTGAAAATTCATGGTAAGTTCATGTAAGTGGCATAAGAAAGGCTCTATTAGCCAGTCATGATGGTGTATATCTGTAATCCCAGTGCTCAGGAGGCTGAGGAGAAAAGATCACCATGAATTCCTGCCAACCTGGGCTACCTAGTAAATTTAAAGCTAGTTTAAAAAATGGGTGGGAGTTTCTGTTTATCAGTATTGTCTATAAAGTTTGTAAACCGGGAAATGCATGCTATCTTTAGTAATTATGCTATTGACCTAAATCAAGAGCATTTGTAGTTGTTTTTAAAACTTTGGTAATGAATATCTTTCACCTGTGACCGTTGGTATGAATGTATGGGAACACTAATCAAGATACCTGTTTTAATGTTTTTTTGTAAACAGAGTGAAGCCATAACTGATTCATGTAAGTTCACCTCTGCAATCTCAGCCTCAGTGGGGTTAAGTCATAACTGCAATCTTAGATTAGTTTGAAATGTACCAAACCGTACAGCAGAGATCAGTGACCAAAGGACTGTGTTTGTCCTGAATCTACATCATTGTGTTCATGTTGACACAATGGGATAAGTATCCCCACGTGAAATGTTATTTCAAATTGTTACATTGAATGACACCAACCCTGAGTCTTTTTATGTGAACATTGTCTTTCTTTTCTCTAGCTTCTGAGACAAAGTATTTGACACCCAAACTTGAAAGAGGAAAGGTTTATTTAATCTCACAGTTTGTAGAGGTTTTAGTCCACAATCAGCTGGCTACCATGCAGGGTGACACATAGAAGAGGGACAACAGTTCAGGGCAGCCAAAGAAGGCAAAAGCAACAAGAGCAAAAATGGTGGGATAAACTCTTTCAGTCCCTTATGCTGTAACCAGTTTATTGGGATTAGGGTGTTGCCAATCCAATCAGTGGACCGATCCAACAATCATCCACCCTTAAACCCAGCACTCTTAAACTCAGAACTGCACACTCTGGATTCAGCTGCTTCTGAAAAAGTCCTATTACTGCATGAGGCTTTGTGCAGACATCTAGACACAAACCATAACATTCTGCTCCTGTTCCCCTGAAGACTCAAGTACATCCTTTTATACAGAGTTGTCAAAGTCCTAACATTTTCACCATTGCTGAAAAGTTCAAGTCCCAAATCTCTTCTGATATTTAAGGTAAACTCTTAGCTGCAAGCACTTGTACAAATGAAAACAAAGTTAAAACTTCCAACATATAATGGCACAACATAGACATTTCCATTCTGAAAGTTACAAACAGAGGGACAGCACAGAATAGGGCCAAAGCAAGTCCAAAATCCAGCAGGGTAAATATTAACTCTTATAGTTCCATATGCAGCATCCAAGGTAGTCTGTGAATTATAAAGGGCTTGAATGGCTCCACTCCTATGGCACTTCTGGTGGTTGTAACTCCCACAGCTTCTCTCTTGGACCCACTGTGCTTCTTCCTTGTAGTTTTCCTCAGATGATCCGTCTTCCTGGCTTCTTCAAACTTCTAAGGTCTTCACTGCACCTTTGACTTCTTACTCAGTTTCATCTATTGCCCTTTTAGGGTACACTGACTGTCCTCCCAGGCCTTCAGAAATCTGAGTGTATTTCACTCAGATGTAATGGTGTAATGGTGTACCCCACTACTCTTGCATTCTTCATGTACCTAAAACCAGTACCACATGGATGATTCCAAGGTCTGCTTCCAGAAGAAGCAGCACCTGGGCTTCCTTTTCTCTTTTCTTTTGGCTGTAAGTGTTGCATGCATGGATTGCTGAACACTCTGAATCCAATCCTGATGAACAAATTCTCAGCCTGGAACATAGTGCTCTGGGGCTTTCTTCTCAAAGCAAAATCTTTCACCTTTGCAATTTTGAGACTGCAAAGAGTGGAGTCCTTCTGCTTCTTCTGATGCCCCCAGGCCATCTTTTCTATTTTCATGTTCCTTCTCAACAATCAAGATGTCCTCTGCTCTATCTTTGCATTTTACAACTTTACTGGAACTTTCTTTCTGGTCAAACTCACAACTTTTAAAATCATTCCACTGGGCTTTCTGCTCTTTGCTCTCAACATAGATTTGGTTAGAAGCTCCCAACATTAGCGCTACCACCGCCTCAAGATTTGACTGCCTTAAAATTTCTTCTGCCAGATTAATTAGTTGGCAGCCTTAATCTCAGTCTTAGGCAAGTCTTGGGACATGAGAAAAATGCAGAAAAACTTTCTAAGGCATATTACACATTGCTTGGTGTCCACCAGCCCATGCCATCCTTTTTCCCAGAATATACTTACTGAGACTGATCTTTACCAGCTTTCCGGTTTTCTGAACTCTGACTGGAATCTCCCATAGAGCACAGCCTAAGGTATTCCAAAGCTACTTTGTTAGCCAACATCTCAAAACCTTTGCAACCTCTTCCCACAAGCCAGTCCCAAAGGCTCCTGAACCATATGTTAGTTATAGTCACAGCAATGGCACCACTCCTGGTACCAAATTCCATTTTAATTACTTTTATCTTGTTGCTTAGACAAAATACATGACACCCAAAGTTTAAAAGGGGAAGGTTTATTTAACTCACATTTTGTAGAGGTTTAATCCACAATTGGCTTGCTACAAGGCAGGATGACACATGGAAGAGGGGCAGCAGTTCATGGAGGTGGAAGACAACAAAAGCATAAAGGAGGATATAAGCCTCTTTCTGTGTCTTTTGTTGTATCCAGTCTAAAGGAATCAGGACAGTGCCAATCCAATTAGTGGATTGATCTAGCAATCATCTACTCTTACACCCAGCTTTGTACACTCTAGATTCAGCCACCTCTGAAATAGTCCTGTGACAACATGAGGCTTGGGATGGGTGTCTAGACACAAACCATAACACATTATAAACATAATTTATGAAAGTATTAAATGTTTCTTTCCATCTGAGACGTTTCAATTGAGAAATATAAAAATGCATATTTGAAAGAAAATTCTTTCAAATATCTGTTATTCTAGATTTGGTTCTAAAAATGTGCATAATTTTTATGTACATTGTAGGGAGTTATTTTCTCTGCTATTTTGCTATATTGTCCTAAGATGATTGAAAAATAAAGCACATGCTAATGTTATCTGATAAAAAGCAGGATTGATGCTGCAAATTATATGTGCAAAGTTAATTCTGTTTCAGGCCAGTAAGTACAAGTCACTTTTACTGTCCAGTAGAAGATAATCTTTTCAATTATGTTCTCATTATGTCATTTCCTTCCTGTTCAAACTTGAGGAAAATAAATCCTTTCCATCAACTTGACACAGAGTGGACACAAAATCAACACCCCCTATGCATCATGCAGGGCCCCAAAAATAGACAAGATGACAGATGGGTTCTTTGCAGATATACTGGAGAGCAATGAAGACAACTGCTTTAGTAGCATCACTATTAAGAGTGGATATTAAATGGAACATTGAATGAACCAATGTACAGATAATAAGAATAACAACTCTGCTAGAAGAAAGTTAACTCTGGTATGTGTCTGTGAAAGGGGAAGGATATGTGTAATTTTAATCAAAGGGGAACATAAATTGGATAAAGTAGACTCAGAAAAATCACATCTAAGATTACCCTCCCATTTTCAACAACTAATATTGTATGTCTGAGAATTTTTTCAAAAATTTTTATTAAGGAAAATATTAAAGTTAAAATATGCCATTTACTATTTTTAGAATATAATTATTAGTGAATTATATACACAATATCTATAATTTTATTCTTTAGTGCACATCCATTCTGCCTAAAGCAATCTTCTCACAAAGTTATTGAGTTAAGGAGTACTTCATTCACATCCTGTGGCAGGTGACTGGATGGGGAAAATAGCATTGCACATCTGGATTGAAAGAACAGATTTTAGAAATCAGTCATTTATCTAGAACACTTGCTCTGCCAGTGTCATTTCAGTTTAGGAATGCAAGACTTTTTCATCTTTCTTAGAGGTCACAGAAACCTTCAAAATAGAGATTTAGGGGAGAAAAAGTGCTTGTGATAAAAATACTGTTAATATATTTAAAAAACATTTATTATTTCTAATTACTTACAAAGTGTGATTAGTCCTTATTTGTGAGGTATGCTGGAGAAGAATCGAGACATTCAGTATTCCCCAAAAGACTCATGAATTCTAAAAAAAATACCACTTCTGCCCAAATCAGAAACAAAGGCAAGTCAAGTAGTAAATACATGTTTATTTATATCTTTTTATAGGGCCAATATTGAGCTACATGTAAAGAATATAAAATAAATATTATCTCCAGTTCTGAACTTCAAATACCTTTCTTAAGTGCATAAGAACACAAAGCAAAGAATTGTCACAGACTAAAGCATTTCACATTAGCTAAAGAGGCAATGAGAGACAAATAAAAATAAATTAACATGATATACAGCAAAGGATTTTAATAAAACAAACATAATTTGTGAAGTTCCTTGAAGGAAATGGATGGTAGAAAGGCAGATGGGAGAACCAAATGGGCCTGTATATCACCCTTGAGCTTCACCTTAGCTTTTGCAGGCATTAGTGCCTCTATATTTTTATCATCAATGTCATTATGCCAACATACAGAATAACTCCTGTAACTGATTTGTCAAAACTCAGTTTCTGGTATTAAAGTCTCATTTCAATCTTGCACATATCATGTTAACTGTCTTCCAGGAGAAAAGAGAAGAGGGTACAGAGAGAGAGAGAGAGAGAGAGAGAGAGAGAGAGAGAGAGAGAGAGAGAATATAGAGAGACAGAGACAGAGGGCACTCTTGTTCTCTAGATTTGCATGCTGTGGTAGGTTGATAACTGGTGGCCAACTTGTAGCACCAGCTGAACTGAACCAGGATGCTGCTGAGCGTGGATGGCCCACTTGAGTGTTGTTGTTAAGATAAAAAAGAGAACTGGAGAGGAAGGGATAATATTGTTGGTTTTCCATGGTGGTGTTGGTTCTCCTGTTGCCATTGGCTTTCCTGGAGCTTGTTGAGCGTCTTTCCTGACAAGAACTTGGCTGTTCTCAGCAGAGGAGCTCAGGACCTTGTTGTCTGAACTCAGATGTTTCCGTCATAGGAGGAGCTCAGGACCTTGCTGTCACTGAGGATGGCTGTGGTACTTTATAGAAGCCCAGGTCCTCACTTTGAGCCTTGCTTCTTAGCTCCAGTGCAGAATGTTGGTCTATTGGCACAGATCCTTCATCTTGCTGATAGAGACTTTCTAACTTCCACCGCTGACCTTTGGGCCTTCCCAGCATAGATTCATGAAAAAGACTTGCCTGAGCTGTTGTGGGCTCTGGGCCTCCAGGTGGACTTGGTAGGGGGCATTGTCTTTGTCTCTGAGTCTTTAGCTGGACTCATGTAGGGCTTTTCCTTGGGATCGGGCCCTCTACTGGATTCTTTGGGGCTTGGTGTGTGGACAGATTTCCTGCACTCTTTCTTTTGTATTTGACTCTTTGGGTGACCATTATAAAATAATACTATGAATTATATGTCTTGTACTGTTTTATTCTCTTTGCATACCTTGTCTGCAATAAAAGTATAATTTTCTGTGATTGCTTTAAGTAGAAGTTATTCATCTGTCTTTTAGCTATGTGTACCCAAATCTTTGGGAAATAAGGTACTAACTGTGGCAAATATTTACCATCCATCTCTTTTTCTTTCCTGAGCTCCAAGTCTGAGGATACTTTCCAAGCTTCAATGTGAGCAGGTGCAGCCATGTGAATGCTCTGGGCAGTGGCAGCTGAGCAAGAATGGTGGGTCATTTGTAGATTAAAACATAGAAGAGCTCCCATATGCAGTGTGCTTTTATTTTCTGGATGTCTGGAGAGGACTCTGGGGGACTGAAAGAGGGTGGAACTCTGGTGGGAAGGACTCTGGGTCTCTGAATGGTGGGAAGGGACAGAGCATTCCTCTTCTCTCCTGCGCTTGGATCAGGCTGTGATGTGATGTGAGCTCCAAGGTGTCCAAGTTATTTATATTAGTTGAATCTCCAGTTGGTTACTCACTGGCCCGTTTAACATGTAGTATTAGAGCACTGCTCATATCGGACCCCATACTCATTGATTTTCTAGGGCAAGATCACTATCAATGTAAAACGTAGGAATGAATTTCTTATGGCTAAGCATAAACATTTTTGGTAAACATTTAAATAACTTTTTATTTGAAGATGATATCAAGATAAGAACAGGTATAACAACAGCAATTAATGATATACAGGTTTGTTATTTCTATATAGAGTTAATATTATACACATATTTTTGCTGCCCTCTGGTGGACATAGTGTAATAAGTAAAAATATAAATATACACGATATACCAAGTTCTACACATCAAGTGGTCTCTTTTTGAGCTCTATTTTTACATTCCTTCCTAACTTTGGATATCTTGGAGGCCTTTTTTTCCATATGAGAAGAGAGATTATCATTTTATATTGCTTGCAAATCCTTCTCACAGGATGTGAAGTACTTAAATTATAGTACCTAAAAATGTGGAACCTAAGAAACTATTGTGATGTATCAGTGAGAAACTGCACTGAACGTTACCAATCAGCATCCACCCCTGATGCTATAGCTCTGATTACTGAGGAAGACTCCATGGGATTCTCTGAATACCAGCTCAGCGATGCCTCTGTGTGCTGGTATGTGGTGTTTGCATTGGAGGTGAGGGGCTGGGGAAGCACAAACCCAAGGCTTTCTAGGGTTGGGGCTAAGTAGGGGGAGAGAAGACTGCTGTGTCAGAGCTCAATAGTGAGGAGCAGAATATTAAGCTAGGTTTGAAAGAGAGGCATTCAGGAAATAAGATACACAATGCGACTGAGGAATAGGTGACCCTAAGGGATAGTAGTGGAGAATACAGGAGGGCTGTGATGGAGCTGGCTGACACCCTTACAAGACCCAGTCGCTGAGTTTTCTAGAATTTTACAAGCCAGTTGTTAAACAGAAATTATTGAAGACTAAATCAGAAGAACTTGCAATGAAATAAATTGTCTTTAAAACTGAGGTGATACATTCTCAAAACTCAGCACTGCCTGTTTTAGTGTTTGCTATTATTTGTAAAATTGTCTTTTGAGATGATTTACATGTTTTTACATTTGTGTGGCAGAAATACTATATAATGTTGCACTGTTATGCATCTCAAGTTCTGCATTCTCAAATATCACTAGGGTTTTTTTTTTTTTGATTATGATAGGAATGCTTTCATCAAAGAGAGTCGACAATGCTACTCACAGGGTCTCCTCTGTCACCAAGAGCTGTTTAATAAATATCTACCAGCATTCTACTGGGCATAGAGATCACATTGGTAACAACTATTCTTTCTTTCTTCTTTCTTTCTTTCTTTCTTTCTTTCTTTCTTTCTTTCTTTCTTTCTTTCTTCCCTTCTTCTTCTTCTTCTTCTTCTTCTTCTTCTTCTTCTTCTTCTTCTTCTTCTTCCTTCTTTTCTTTCTCTCTCTTTCTTTTTATCCCTTCCCTCTCTCTTTCCTTCAATTTCACTGCCTATGCTGTATGACTACTCTAGTTCATTTATTCATCAAATCAAAATCACTTTGATTCTCTACTTGTTAAGGTACCGTTTTTCATGGGTCTGTTCTGTTTCTGCACATCTTCTAAGAGAACACTGACTGCTCTTTGTTCCAGAATATCTTTACAGGGAAGTTCCTACAGAAAATGGCTTTGGAATAGAGATTGTTCTGGAACAAAGAGTAGGTATGTTTACTGCCTATTGCAACATTTTTGGATTTCCCCAGCTGAGGGTTCCTCTTCTGTACCACAGCCCTTTGTGTACTCAGGTGTTCTCTGTTCCTCCTTTTGTCACTCTTTAGACATGAAGTTCTGAAGACTAGGGTAAAGATGCCAGAACTCTGGCTATTGCTACTGCCAGAGTTTCATCTCTGACCCAGTCTGTATTTTCTTCCAGCATTAGCAAAACTGTAGCACACTAATTTATTGGGTTGCAAATCCTAAACTCTCTCCCTGTTCTTGAAAATATTTTGTGTCATACATCGGAGTATGTATTGGGACACAAAAATAAACAAGACAAAAAGGTCTGTGCTCTCATGGAATAAAATATCTTGTAAGACTATAAACAAAGGCATTAAAATAAGCAATGAATATTTTAAAATTGTCTTGGTATAAGTATTAAAAAATAGTTTGACAGTGGTATGAATGTGACAAGCAGCCCAGAAATCTATCTATCTATCTATCTATCTATCTATCTATCTATCTATCTATATCTATCTATCTATTATCTATCTATCTATCATCTATCTATCTATCTATCTATCTATCTATCTATCTATCTATCTATCATCTATCTACCTATCTATATATCTTGGTGAAGTTGCCTCTAATAGGTAGCTGAGTCAGGAGAAGGGTAGGACTGAGGAAAGGGGAGATGGAGTAACAAAATAGGAAGAAACACAGGGCCATGAAGTAGCATTTGCCAGTTGATACATGATTGGTTGAGGGAGTAGTGTAATGAAGCAGCATTTATGGATTGATTAATGAAAGGGATCTTTTTATTGGAGAGATTTTTTCCCCTGTGATCCCTCTTTTCATCAAGGTAAGCAAGTGGGGGAAAGGACCAATCTTCAGGGAATGAAAGAAATGACAGGAGTTTCCTGCCATTGTTCTGTGATGGAATCATGTACAATTCTAAATGTTGCATAAAGACTTGTGAAATGCCTAGAAATAATACTTGAAGGTGGCACTGCCTTGGAGTGGTATGTGCACAGACAGTAGAAAGGAATACAAAGGACATAGCAGTGCCTGTGGTATGAAATGACTTCATTTGCACCTGCTCTGGTAGAGTTCCTAAGTTGGAGTTTATATGTCCTAGAGTTAAAAATTTTCTCACCATTATTATGGAAAATTAGACAGAAAATTCTATGGTGTATGGTTACACTGACCATTAAGAGTTAGAATGAAGTTTAACTATCTCAAGGACTGAGAGAAAAGTTCCTGACTCGTCAGTAGCTCTGTGACCTGTCAGCTGTCCTCATAATATGTGGAGCTCTTTACAAAAAGTTGCTAGAACAGCCTTGCTGAAGATTTGAGACATGAAAGAAAGGCAGAAAAGAAATAAAAATTCCTTCCACAAATGTAGTATTTGAGTACTTTTTCTTAGAATTTTAGAATTAGATGTTAGAAGTTGTACTCAAGGTAATTTAAAAATAAAATTTTATGCATATTTTTATTGACATACATGCATATTGCATATTTTAGATGTAATCTATAAATAGTTATAATTACTTGTTTGTTTTCAGTACCAGACATTAGACAACCTTAGGCACAGACAATGCATCTTTCCCTGGACAATAAATACAGTGCCACCTTCAGAGTATCCATGGTAAAATGTCATCAAATCTAGAAGGCATCTAAATTGTTTAATTGCTTAATTTGTTAAAATGAATATAATATTTTAATCAAATATCCTTATATTTTACCAACACAATGTACAACATCATAATCCTGAAAGGACTATCCCTTCCTACCTGACGTAGTTACCTGTTATTAGTCCAATATTACATACCAGAAAACCATGCAGTGAGTTGTTTCTGGGCACAAAATTAGTAGTAACTGACTCTGGAATCTGATAGGAGCTCCTTAAACATATAGGGCATGCTTTCTAATTGCAATGCTTAGGAAATATTGTAGATTTCCCTTTCAATTTGTGGGAAATGCTTGCTTCAGGCTCTAGTTCTGAGAGGCATGACTCATCTTGCTGACCCAAGCTTCCTCTATTCATATATCTGAATGGAGCTATCAGTATGAGTCCAGTGAAACGGAGGAGAGTTCCTTGTTTCAGTAAAGCGGTGGTGGATTTCCCTCCCCTAAGGTTTTGGTACTCATGAATGAGCACTCTTTCTTTCCAGGTTAAGCTATCCTGAACATTAATCCTAGCATTTCGTTTTAAATTTCTTTTCTTTTAAAGAGAACAAAACCAAGGAAAATAAAACAGAATAAAACCAATCAAATAAACCAGCATAAGTGATACAGGACTTCAAAACTTTATGAAATCCACAATGCCTTGCTATATCTGCAGCTATTCAAAATAGCTGCAGATACCTTTGCACATAGTAACAATCCAGCAGAACAGAATAAGAATAGAAGCAGTAAAAACAAAACAATGAATGCAATAAAGGACTATAAAACAATCCAATAGTAAATCCAAAATGGCTACCATAATATGTCTTGCTATCTTTTAAATAGCTGCTCCTGCCATCAGATTTAACATAATCACACAAAACAAAAGAGACTAAAACCCAGCCCACTAAACAATGAAAATGATATGGTTTCCAGGTGGGGACCTCTTCCTGGTGAGGCCTTGTTCTCTTTCCCTACAGCCTGTGAATGGTGCTGACTCACAGGGAGAGGCTTGGGTCTGGCTGTCTCCACTCTGGCAGTGACCCACACATGGTACTAAATACCACTATTTCTTTTTAAAAAATTTTATTAAAAAAAAAGAAAACAAAACAAACAGAATAGAAAAAAGGGTAGCAACAATACAAAATTCCAAGGGAGAAAAAAAAGAACAAAAAATACTAACAAATCATTACTTGATAAATTACATACTGTCATCTTGGAAATAGTTGTTCAAGTTACAAAGTTAAAACATACAAAGTACACATTCAAGCAATGATACTGTTAACAGTTCTGCTCCATGATCTAACAAAAACAGTAATATGGTCATTCATCTTACACACTTAAACATACATGCAATTATCCTTTAGAGCATCCTCTTTTCCTCTCTTTTTTGTAGTAGCAATTACACATTTTGGGTTTTATTACCCTACAGTTCTTATTACTTTTTACACTAGAGACACAATGTGATATTTATAAATATGATTCTTATTTATTTCACTAATGAGGATAGTCTCAAGTTTTCTCCATTTACTTATGAAGGCCTCAAGATCATCCTTCTTCATAGCTGAGTAATACTCCATTGTATAAAAATACCACATCTTTTTCATCCACTCACTACCACTGAGCTACATCCCTAACCCCCAGAGCATTGATTTAGTTAGGGTCAATTGGATTTCCCTTGTGAGAATTTAAAAAACACACAGGAAGACAGAGACATGCAGGAAAAACCTTTTTTATTATGAAAGTAATATCAATTAAGAAAAGGGTATGGAAACTATAAAACAGTATTATCAATCAAGTGAACTCTAAAGGAACTGTCACTGAGATCCAGAAATTGAACAATTGGATATAACTAATTTGATTGTGCAGTCATTTTTGTAATATGTATGGATATTAATGAAAAGATAAGTAAAGAAAGAATTTCCAGCATCTAAAAGACCCATGTTCAACATAGAATCAATAGGGTCACCTGATCTTGATCTTGGACCTGCAGAATCATGAGCCAAAGTAAGTGTCCTGTGTCAGGCATTTCATTATAGTGACACAAAGGTGATGAACACTTCTATTTTTCTTTATAGTTTTGGCATCTAAGTTTAAATATACTATATATGGTATACATAGAGTATATAGGGTATACCTACCTATAGTTTATATAGAATACAGTGTTTAATAAACTACAGGTTTGATGTGTGTATACATATATAGATGTGTAATTATACATGTATAATTATATGTAAAATCTTTAAAATTTTTTTAAAGAGAAAAATAAAACTAAAGCAGTTTCAAAACAAGTTAGTAGGAGAGTTACAATAATTAATACATTGCGAATTGTTGTCTTCATAGTAGTTATTCAGAATATAAGATATAGGTGTGGTATATTGTCCAAACAATATTAACAGAAACATTTCTTTTTAATGAACTAAGAGAAAATAGCTGTATAACTATCTTTTTTTTTTTTATCGGTACCAGGGATCGAACTCACGACTGCCTGCTTGCAAGGCAGGCACTTATGCCGCTGAGCTAAATCCCCAGCCCCTGTATAACTATCTTATCCATGTATAAATGTGTTTTTCTCCCTTTCTTCTTTTTTATATATAAAATCTTAACTAATACTTTAATTCAGAAATATATTTGTGATATTTGTGAACTTATTCATCTTTATATACTTACTGCCATCCTGATGTTTTGCTAATTTGTTGTAATAGCATATAATAAATCTGTGCTGAGGAAGTAAATTATATACTTGTCAAGTAAGGGATCATTATTTCACTTACTCTCTAAGGATTATTTTGATGATATTTTAATAATATAATGAAATATAAACCCAGGCTTGTTTTTTTTGAAAAAGAATTTCAAACCCTATTTGCTCCATTTGAAGAGTTAGGCATTCTACTTTCATTGACTTTGGGAAGGAACCACACAGAAAAATCAGATTATTGAAGGGTTAAATTGTTTTCTAATCTATTTATAAATCAGATTATTGAAGAATTAAGTTCTTGTCTAGTCTATTTCTATTTCTGAAACTCGATAGTAAATAATAGATTTGGAAGGTGAGGTAAAGTTGCTTTTCTTGCTACTGATTCTCTAAATCCCTGAAGGTAGAAAGTTAGGGTGAATGGGACACTCAAAAGTGGAGTCACTGAAAATAGGGGCTGAAAGCTGATTATTTTTTATTTTCCTGATTGCAGCCCTAGAAGGATGTCAGCAACCTCAGATCAGTTTGTGGGTTCTGGTAATTGAGGGGACTGGTACATGGTTTGTTGGCTTTACCTTGTATTGCTTCTAAGAGACAACTGTTAAATATTTAGGAGTTTTGTGAGCTTGTTGATATCACACTGGTAATGTGAAAAACAGCCACAGGAAGAATTTTTCTCTATGGAAATGAGCAAGTGCTACAGACAAGTCCCCTCATCCTACCCTGGGGGAACAAGTTGTTAAACATTTATCAGCTGTCTACTTGCCTGCGCTTCCATCCCCAATTTGAGCCTGGGAAGGTAGATAGACTGCTGAGGACCCACCATTTATCTCTTCACATCAAGTACAGATTTTGCTGCATCATGTGTCTGGGAGGATGTGCCTCAGGCAGCTGCTCAGGGTTCCTGCCTGTTTCTTCGTGTCATGGGGAGGAGCAGAATAACTTCTCATCATTTAAAACATAAATAATATTTTAGTAGTATATTTGAATTACAAAATAAATGTAAAGTACACAATGAATAAAATTTTAAATAAAGTCAATATCAATATTACTGAATTTTCCTTTTGCCATGGGCTCTTACATTTCTAGAAGGGGCATCATTGCTGATCCTTCTTCACTGACATCTTTCCACTCTGGGGGTAGAGGTAGGGCTGCCAGGAAGCAGTGGCTTGAATTGCTTGCATTTCTGAGTGGGAGTTTGAAATAGATAATGAATTGTAGAAAAATAAGGGCCTATTTCTTGCACGTGTGACTTGTGGCCTCACGTTTGTATTCCCTGTGCATATATTCTGCTTCATGCTACTCTTGAATATATAGTTCAATGTAAACAGCCTATATTTTCATGTGTGATTAAATATTTGGTTACTTTTTGATAATAGCTGAAACCAGACATGATTTATCCTCAGGAATGATGTTCCTATTTCTTTAGTTGGTATAAAATCTATAGGTATAGTTGCGATAGATTCAAGGGGGTGATTTAAAGAAACAGTGAATGTTTAAATTAAAAATGTTACTACCATAAAAGACAAATTGCTGAGAAGTAAAGAATAAGTGTGTTTGAAGTAAGAAGGAGTATTTTGAAAGGGATCAATAGCAATGTGTCTTTTACTGTTATAATTTTTAAAATTTTATATTCATTGTATGGTCTCAGCCACCTTATTCACTAGATCTGACACTATACAACCTCTGGGTCTTTCCCAAAGTCAAAATGATCATGACAGGTAAATGTTTTGAATAGATTCAAGCATTAGGCTACTGCGACACTACAGCTGAAGAGATTCACAAAAGAGGACTTACAGAACTGTTTCAGAAAATTGCAAAAATGTTGGGATGAATGTGATTGAATTTAAGAGTGAGCATTTTGAGGGGGAATCAATGTAATAATTTTTACTGTAATTTTACTGTAATAATTTTTTACAAATGCAAGCATTTGCTGTATTTTTGATGATCTCTCATATACAACTCTCTTTTTTCCTCATCCTCATTTATTACAGTTTATCAGTTTTTCTGGTGCTAAAATCAGAGTCATTAGACTATGCTTCTCACAATCCCTGCAGCAACTTGTTAAAAATGATAGACAGATTTTTTAAACCAATATTTCCATAAATTTGCCCTTTATTTATTTTCTGATGTGTTGGGTAATGTCAGTTTTCACCTCATCTCTCAGCTCCTGCCATTTCTAATAATGAAAAAACAAAAATACTCAACATTTTGTCATTCTACTTATGCACCAAGAATTTTGAAAATTGCATTGCATGCATTAGCTCATTTACTATGACAGCTTCATAAGCAGTGGGCTATTAAAATGTCCATTTGTTGATGAAGCAATTGAGCCTTAAGATGGTCACAGGATTGGTAAGTGCTACCTTAAACCCATGTTGGCCTGACTTATAAGCCACCCTTTTTTTATTTTAAAGAGGAAAGAAAACAGAATAAAACCAATCCAAACAAACCAGTGTAAGTGATACAGGACTTCAAAACATTATGAAAACAATAATAGCTACCATAATGCCTCTTATTGTCTTCAGAATAGTGGCAGATATCTTCAGACATAATAAAAATCAAATAGAACAGAGAAGAATTCATAAAAACAAAATAATGAATGCAACAAAGTACTTCAAAGCAAGCCAATAGTAAATCCAAAATGCCTACCATAATATATCTTGCTATGTTTGAAATAGTTGCTCATACCACTGGATATAGCAAAATCAAACAGAACAAAACCCAACCCAACAAAACAATGAAAATGATACAGGACTTTAAAGCAAGATAATAGGAAATTAACAATGGCTACCACCTTCAGAAGAAGATCCCTCCTAGATGCCATACTACATACCCCTATCTTCTGAATGGATGATCAGATCACTGGCCCTAGACCTGCAAGGTCAGCAAAACACCAAAACACCACAAGTGTCAAACTGTATTTCACTTCAATAGCTATCATCACAGGCTGCGGTTCTCTGGAGGAGCCAGTTGGTTATGGGGAGGGGAGGAATTGGCTCTTCTTATTCACTAGCTCACGTGCTGCAAGGGACTGGAGTCTGGCTGTCCCCCTGCTGGTGATGGCCCACACATGGCACTGCCTTGTGGGGAGGGTTTGCTTCTTGGTGAATCCTTGTTCTCTCCCCCTGCAGTCTATGAATGGCACTGACTCTGTAAGGCCTTTCACATAGTCTCTGTAACCCTCTGCCAGATATAGTCCTCCTATGCATCAAATGTGGGCTGCTGGTCCCCTTCCTCTGTCTTGCAAATGTCTCCTCTGCTTTAAATCTAGAAGACTGCATAACATTTTTTGTTTACAGGGGCTGTTAACTCTACTTGGTCCTGTGAACATAATGGCTGATGAAATATTAAAACTGTGTTTCTTTATGAAAAGTCATTCTTGAAAGAATGTCAACAGATAGTACTGATGAATAGAAAACCAGAAAGTCAAAGAAAGACATAACTGTTCGGCCCCAAATAGAAGCTTTACAAATGACAGACTGTGCTTCAATTTGTGAAGTAGACCAAGACCCTTTCATTTACAAGAGAAAGAAATCTTTCTCAAGTAAGATATTGGAAGTGGGGCCGGCTGCATTTTGATTGTGGACTGGCATATGGATTTGAGGTGTCAGGAAGCACCAATGATTCAGAATGTAAAGGTTTTCTGAACCAGGCCAGAATAAGTGGGTAGACTACAAGTTAGGGAACAAGAGTGAAGCTGCCCAAAGGACATGAGAAATATACTCTAATGACAGTCTTAGTCTATTTAGGCTGTATAACAAAATATGAAACACTAAGAAGCCAGTTTCACAGTTTTGGAGGCTACAAAGTTCAAGATCAAGGTGCCATCAGATAGTCTGGTGAAGGCCAGTTTTTTCATTGCTGGCTACCTTCCTGTGTCTTTACATGAAGGAAGGGTTCAAGGATATTAGCAATTGTAGGTTTGAAGAGGTGGGAACGTGTAAGTAGATAAATATACAGGGAAATTAATAGTAGAGAAGTGTTGTTATATAGACTCCTCTTGTGCTGTCCGTGGACTCTCAACTGTTTCTAGTAAAGAAAAAAAGTTATCTCCTGTCTTTCAGTGGATAAAGGGTAGGGGATACAAAGAACCCAGTGTAATAGCTATGTTAAGGAGAAATATTTTGGAATGACATTTTCTGGCTTTCTTCAATGGCAGTAAGGAATATGTACTTGGTGAGAATCTCCTAAATGAATTACTTAGCAAATTCCAAATATGCCAAGAATTGATTCTCTGTTTTCTTTCTTTGATTTGGGGGTATGTTATGTATTATTATTGTTGAGTGGACTTGTTGATTGTGTAGTCATCTTTATTGTGACCTGCAATGTCTGCTTATCACTTGTCTGGTAAATATGGTACTTTATAGATTTTTGAAATCACATCTTTTTTCCCTGTTTGATTTTTGCTTTCACCTTTTGCCCTTCACTATTTTCAAGAAATTATGATGCTATTCTGTACTTGTTGTCTGAGGAGGGATGTGCAGAGAAAAGGTTTGATGAAAACAGATTGGTTTCTATTTTCTTTCTAGTGTTTTTTTCTAAAATGCTAAATCTCAAAAATAATAAAAAGCAGAATTGAAGATTTGAGGATGGTAGGGTTCCTTCAGGAAGAAAACAAAATGTTAGATCAATTTATGAAATCCGTGATTAAAAGAATCTAGGACTTTGTCTCTAGTAAGAGCAATGGGGAACCAGCAAACCTCATCTATGTTTTTTGCTTGGGGACGTGTGTTGATTACTTTTTTTTCTCATTGCTGAGACAAAATACCCAACACTCAAAATTAAAGAAGGAAAGGTTTATTTAGCTCACAATTTCTGGAGGTTTTAATTGATAATCTGCTGGTTCCAAAGCAGGAAGGCGTGGCACAGGGGCAATAGTTCAAGGCAGAGGACGACAAACAAAAGCAATAAGAGCAAAAGGGGATGGGGAGCAAGCCTCTTTTCCTCCTTTATAGTGTATGTAGGCTGCTGCCCTCAGGCTGGTGTAGTGTCCACATCATCTCCCTGCCTCCTCTTGCACAGGCTCAGGATTTTACAAAGTGAGGACCCTGGTCTGCTGATGAGTCACAGTTAAACTTCTAAACTTCTCAAATTGACACAATGAACAACATCCTAATGCCATGAGAGCATGCCCTATGCCCACTAGGATGTAGAACTGCTGAGTTAGTTAGTTAAGCATCTAGAGTTCTCGAACTGACACAATGTATCAACCTTAACAGGATGGCTAGTTGGAGAGTGATGTAGGTATAATAAAACCCATTTTTGATCTTTGTAAATTTATAATAATAATGTAATCAGCGGAAGTATACATACACAGGATCATTAAGAACACTTGGCTAAAGCACTGTATTTTTGAAGGAATCACTGTGTGATATGTCTAGGAGCATGGTACCTTAAACACACAGCTATCCCATAGTCCAGCATAATCTCCAGAGAATAAATTTCAGGAGTCTCACTCAAATAGCAGAGACTGGGCTGCACCAGCAGAGGCCATGCAGACTAGGATGAGGCTTGTCTGTATAGATCAATAATACAGACAGTGTACGCCACCATACTCAAATAACGCAAAGGACCAGATAATCTTCTTTTGAGGTTTAGATACTATATTTGATGTTAGAATTTAAATATAATACAAACTACAGGGAAAGTGACAAAGGAGCCTAGTTAACTGATTCAGAAAAATAACTACAATTTTGAAGTTTATATCTAGATTTGTCCTCAACTCATTTATTGAACACTTCATCTCTTTGAACTGATTCAAAATACCTTTAAGATATGCTAAATATTTTATATGTTTAGTCTGTTTTCACAGTTTTTCCCATCCCAATGAATTGTTTATCTATTCTTGAGCAGAGGCTGTATTTTTCTAAATATTTTAGTTTTGTAACATACATTATTTCAGTAGTGAATATTTTCTTTTTCATATTTTTATGTTCATTTTTTATAGACCTTAATATTGGATTCCTTATAATTACTGCTAGTATTTTAGTAGAATATATTTAAAATTATGTCTTATTAATGGGAATTTTTACCTGTATTGTGTCTATCTTTCCTGCTCAGGAATATAGTACATTTGTCCACTTGTTCATTCTTATTTTTGTACCCCTTAATAATGTTTAAAAGTTTCTTCAGATGAATTATAAAATTTCTTCTTAAATTTATAGCTATGGGTTTAATTCAGAGTACCAGCAAGAAAGAGATACCAATATTCAAGTGGGAAGATGGAGAACTTAGTGGACTATTTTCAAGTGTATGGGAAAGGTTAATGAAGTTTAACAAGACAGCAAACTATCCTGGAACTTAGCAAAGAGTAGCAAGAGTTTGGTTGATCTATGTAACAAACTAGAAGGAACACATATAGGAAAGCCTGTGAAGCAGGAGCTGTGGCCCCCTGTAAGTGACACAGACACCCAGAAGGAGAAGGTGCCTTGCCCTTGATCTTTCTTTGTCATTCAATTGCCTACCAGTGTCTTCCCTGGGCCAAACCCAGAGGGTGAAGGAGACCTTTGATACAGCGTAACATGTTGTTCTTTTGAGGCAGAGTGAAGAAGAAAAGGGTACAGGGTGAACTTGGAGGGGAATATAAGATATATTTACCATAGTAGGTCTTTTAATAATAAAAATCACATATTTTATCATTTTCTCTGATGTGTGTGTTTGTGTGTGTGTGATGTATAATTCTATCATCACCTACGAACTTAAACTGCAAGGGAGATGGTTAGCAATTACATAAATACAATAAATACACTATGTTGAGGGGAAATAAAAGATTCTTTGATTAATTCTGGTGAGAAAGGTTTAAATTGATGCCCTAAGTATGATAAAATGCAAGGTACATGAAGAGACTGGTGCTAGTGGGCCTGGCCTGGCAAGAGGAAACTGGGATGAGGGAGGCCTTCAAGGATTTGAATCTTATTTGACTGTTTAATTACTGTCTGATCTTGAGCAAATTACCTAATGTTTCCATACCAAGATTTTTCCATCCTTAAAGTATTTATAAAGTATTCCATCCTTAAAGTATTTATATATAAAGAATTTATATAAAGTATTTACTTCACAGGGTTGTTGTAATATTGAGTGAAAAATGTTTTTAAGATTTTGAGACAGATTGATAGAGTGTAAGTGCTTAGTAAATGGTATTATTATGGTTTACCATTTAAGGAAGATCAGAGTTAACAGAGTCAGATCCATCAAAATAATTCATCAGCAGTGGAAGAGAGTTTGAGATGCAACTGCAGATGTAGACAAAGATAATAATTTGCAGAATCTATAGGCTGGTGATAAATTTGGACATTGTTGTATGGGGAATGAAAAGTCCCTGGTGCATTTAATACAGGAAAGTTATATTGTCAGATTTGTTTTCGAAAATATTGGTCCACTTTTTAGGTCTCTCTTCTTATTCTTGGGGCATAGAACCAAGCTGCACTTCCAAGTTCTCTTGCCTTTAGGGGTCATATGATTGACTTCTGATTGCATAAGGGGTGTATTGGATTCCTCAAAAAAGAAAAAAACCAAAACAATCTCTAGCATGTGTGCATGTGTGTATGAACTGGCCCTGTAATTGTAGATGTTCATGAGTCTGAAATCTCTAATTGAGGCTGACAGGTTGGAGACCCAGGAAAGCCAATGGTACAGATGAAGTCTGCAGGCATTTTGCTGAAGAATTCCCATTGGTTTACAAAAGGGCAATCTGTCTTACTCAAAGGTTACCAATTTAAATGCCAGTTTTATTCCAAATCACATTCAAGTGAATATGTAAAATTAACTATTGTGTGACATGTTGGGTTGAAGCGAGGTATGCCCCTTACAGGTTCAATGTCTAAACCTCTCATGCACGATCCTCCCATCTTTTGGTTTTTGCTCCATGGCAAATAGGAAGTGTAAGATCTAGATGAGGCCTATAAACTTGGGATGAAGGAGTCGCTAGATGGAAGGAAACTGGGTAACTGAAAGATGAGGTGCAACACAGCCTTCATCCAACTTTGACCTGTCTCTCATTTAACTGGCACGGATGAGGAAGTGTGTGTGCTCTTTTACACTTTGGTATATGGTGGGTTATTACAGCAGTAAATGTGTCATGATGTTACACTCATTGTGGCAGCAAGGAAGAAGCATCTGTGTTGAAGCAGGTAAAAAAGATGGCGTCAAGGAGTCCAGTTAGGAATTTGTGGTGCAAGTCTAAATAAGAAATAATGTGGATATGGACTAAGTTGTTTTTGTCGGTATTCAACAAATGTTTAAATTAACCAAGTGATCATTTTAATATATGTGATAGTATAAACAAATATTTTTATTGAAAATGAGATATTATAGTAGCCATTGATCATTCTCTGTTACTTGGTTCAGAATGTCCTGTAATTCTTTCATTCTTTGAATGGTTTTATACTATTTTGGTATGTTTGATATTATTGTATTTGAAACTATGCTCAACTATAGCAGAGAAAGATATTTTGATAGTTACTGTTAATGTCCAGTTGTCTTATTGTAAAGTGCTGTGTTGCTTATGTTGTTCTGTTCTGATATGCTTTGTTCTTCCCTCTTTTGTTTTATTCTATTTAAAATAAAAAAATAAATTAACCAAGTCATGATTAGTGATGAAATTCTAGGACTCTACCAAATTATTTCAGTTATAAGCTTCCAATTTTTATTTTTTGAGACAAAGAAATAGAAATTGATTCTCTCAATTCATTCCACAACAAAGAGAAACTTATGAAATATGATGCTATTTCTGATTTCTTAGTTTTCTTGTTTAAAAAATAGTCATGTTAACTTTTTGAAGTGATAAAGCTTAAAAACATGGTATATTCTAAAAGAAAGTGGAAGAAAAGAGAAATGACACAGGTAAGGACAAGAGGCACATTCAAGATGGTAAGCTTGTGGGTCAGTGCTACATGACTCTAATAGAAAACCACAGTTCTGAGGAACACCTCAGAATAACTCACCAGACAGAAGATTTGGGAGGATATCACAGTACATGTGCTATCTTACTCATGTGTCCAGTCTCCAAAGTCAGGACTGGCAGATTATCTGGAAATAAACTCTCAATTACTTTCAGTTTACAATTGCAGAACTTTAAAACATACAAGGAAAGAGTTCCAAATACATGATGGTACCACTTTTAATCCCAGAACTCTGGAAGGCTGAGGCAAGAGGACTGTGAATTCAGCCCATCCTGTACAATTTAGTGACTTAGTGAGACTTTGACGTAAAATACAAAATAAAGAAAAAGCTGTGGATATAGTTATGAGATGTAGTGTGGAAGTCCTAGTTTCAATTCTCAATACTAACACATATACACAGACACACACAGATGCACAGAAAAGAAAAAAGGAAAAATGTATGATTTTTCTGGGAGAGAAAGGCAAATATGATATGAGAGCACTTAAATCAATTTCATGATAGCTGATTTTCACGCTGAGTCTGTTTGGTCAAACACTTTGGGATAACAGAGAATAGATGGAAGAGAGAATTCATTGATTTCTCAAATGACCTTTAGCTTTGTTTAGAAATAGCAGGTTGAGGGACCTGAATAAATTTTTGCTGAATAAATAAATAGAGATCTACAACTTATATGACTTGCTTCTGTAAATGATGGGAATATTCATATTTTACCTCCCACAAATTTTGAATCACCTGCAAATAAATACTTTTATTTATAATACATTTCAATTATTCTTCCTTTGGGACCACTTTATTTGTTACAGTTTACATAAGGAAACCAGGACTCTAAATGGGACACACACTGAATTCCTTTGAGTAAACAATAATTTTATATTGTTTTCCCATAAAGGGTATGAATTGACCCAATAGCTTAAGTTAGTTAATTGGAAGCTTAGTAATATAATGATTATATTATTAGATTTTTAGGAGACAGTTTTCATTGTAACAATTTTTAAATTTGTGATTTGATTGATATAGCTAGTAATTTAATCATTACAAGAAACCTAATACAATGAGAACAAAAAGTGACCCCTTAGTAGATGTGTTTCATGACTTTCCTCCAGAGGGCAGCAAAACTGCACAGCTCAATTCTCAAAATCTGAGATGAAAATCTTAAAAAGCTTGTTCACAGACTTTCCCATGATTTGATTATTCACATTAGTCCAACAAGTTAAAAAGTACTTCTTGAGAACAGAGTTGAATGCATAAAAAAGCACTTGTTGATAGTTATATCAGCACTTTATGGAAATTTAGCTGTATGTCTGGCCAAAATTAAAAACATTTTGTTTTCCTCTTAGGTTAGATAAACCAATTACATTTGCTTAGGGCCTCAAAAAGCATTGTTTTAAGAGTTAAATGTTTAAGATAGCTAATGTGGTTAACAAAGAAGTAAAAGGATTTTTATCCCTGAATTTTACTAGATTTGTAATCAGCAAATGATAGTGATTGTGTTTTAATTTATTGGGACCATTCTGGAAATTTTTTGCTCATCTCTGAATGTAAAAAAAAATGTAAGTATAATGGGATATAATTGTATATGTTATGTACACTTATATATAGCTTATTATATTATATTATAAATTTCTGGCTAGTCCTGTATGGAAATTTACTCTAGAGTATAATAAGAAGTATAAACTACATGCTTATATTTAATGGATTTATAATCTCCCTGGACTAGCATACAAGAAAACATCACCAACCATAAAGGGTATAAATTGTGAATGCAAATCAGTGAATGGATGCCTTCAAGTTCTGAAGAAAGGGGGGGGGTCAATAATAATGAAAACCTCTGGGGAATATTCGTCAAAAGGAAGACTTTTGAGCTGACTCCTAAATGGTAGGTAGAATTTGGACACACAGTGAAAAAGGAGATAACCTAGGAAAATCAGCTTGTATAAGGACATAGAAGTGAGGGGCATGGTAAATTTCAGGAAGCAAACTAGGGCATAGCCACAAACTGACTAATAAAAAAATGGCCATGTTTCCAGAAACATAACCTCTTCATGTCTATTGCTATGGAAACTACCAAGAGTCTATGCAGTAACAGGAAGAGAAGAACTGCCTGAAATGGACAAAAGACAGTTGCACCTGTTCACTTAAATTGTGAATATTACTATAGGTAGTAAGCTTAATTACATTTTCAAATCGATGGGATCATATATTTAAAGAAATTAAGCTCAGATATAATGAGTCTGTGTCACAATTTCCATCTTATGACAATATTAGTGAAAGATCCTAATGTGGTTCTCATGCATATATCACAAATACTAAAAATCTCTTTAAAATAAAAGGTAAGATATATCTTTTAGTCACCAGTCATCACTGGGACAAAATATTGGCCATGTACAATTTTTAAAAAGCTAGTTTTGAGGGATACTTTGGGTCTAAATTATAACACTTTTGGGTCCCAAAAGGCTTCTTATGGCTTATATGTAGATGTCTCCATGGCCTCATGCACTCAGATGGGGCTTTCAGGAGTCACTGGGTCATGGGTGTATGATACTGGATTAATTTACAGATTGGTTTAGCATAGTTTTGGGTGTGCATTATAGACTTACTGGAGGGATGACTACCCTGGGTGTGGGTGACACCAGCTAATAAGCTTATAGTCTCGATGGAATAAAAAGGGAAAGAAGGAAGTCTTGCCATTTCCGTCCTACCACACTATGAACTGCTTCTCCTCTGCCATACCACCCTGCTTTGAGCCAGTCAACTATGGGCTGAAACTTCTACAGTTGTGAGCTACTCATCCTCCTGGAACTTACATATTGAGTATTTTGTCCCAGCAATGAGAAAGCAAATAAGACAAAACTTATGTCCATATTATTAAGCCAAATGCATTTAGTCCATCTCTAAGAGTCACCAAAGTATTAGCAGTTGCATTACGCTTAAAAGTCCAAGTCTAAAGTGTTCTCTGAGATTCAAGGTAAACTGTGAGCCCCAGTAAAAATAAAAAAAGAAAGTTAAATGCATCTTATATACAATGGTACAGGGTAAACATTCCCATTTTAAAGAGGAGGAATTGGGAGATAGAAAGGAATAGCATGAAAGCAAGATCTAAACCCAGAGAGGTGAGTCTTAAATTCTGTAGGTTTGTATCCAACACCTGGGGCAGGTAGTGGTAAGATGTGAGCTCCAGAGGATTTGAGTAACTCTTTCCCTATTGCCTGGTTAGTTGCAGCCTATTTGGCTTTTATCTCAGGCTGGCTACACTCCCTACCTATAATTTTCTTCAGGAGATGTTCCATATTCCTAGTATCTCCAACTTAGGTAGAGTTTCTACTGCAAATTTGGCTTCACTTGCATAGATGAACATATTTTCCTGTTAGGGTCACAGTCTTGGCCTCCTAGGTGTTCCTTTGAAATCTGAGTGGAAGCTTCTATGACCCAACAGCTTTTACATTCTTCTTGCCTGAAAAGCCAGCACCATATGGTGCTGCAACTTAAGCAGTATCTTTGTTCCTTGGGACCATGAATACCGTGATTATGAATGCCTGGGAGGCTCAGCTCAGGGAAATGCTGCCATGGCAGCCTTGGAAAGCAGGGTGCTCGAGTGCTGTCTTCTCAAAACAAAGTCTTTCAAAGCAGTTTGCCCTCTTATACACTTGATTGAGACTGAAAAGAATGAAGTTTGGCCAACTTCAGAGACGTTGTCAAGCCATTTCCCTATTGTCCTGATGCAAAGTATTCGACTTCCTTTTGATGCTAGTCTTTTTAGCAACTAGGCTTTGCTCAGTTTCTTATATATTACAGGTGCCCATATATTACAGGTGCTTCCTTTATGGCAAGGCTTCACAGTTTCCAAATCATTCAGCTCTGCTTTTTCTCTTCCAATTCTCACTGTTGATTTGGCATCCAGTAGTACCCATGTCACAGCATGAATGTTGGATTGCCTTGAAATTTCTTCTGCCAGATCAATTAGTCTGACATCCTGACTCTCAGCCTCCTGCCACTTCCTTGTGTAATACACTTGGGCTCTAGTAAATTTTCAGTGGAGTCCTTGATCCCAATTGAAACCTGAGTTTGGCCCTTTATTTTCTGCATTCTTATCAATATTTTCATCTTCTGGACTCTGACCAGAATTATCCATCAGGCTCTGATTGTAGAATTCTTGGGCTTCTCTAGTCTACATTCCAAAGCTCTCCAAACTTCTCCTACAAATCAGTTCCAAAGGCTTCTAAATCACCTGATCAGATATAGTAATAATTAAAATCCCACTCTCTGCACCAATTCTCTGTATTAGTCACTTTCCTATCACTGAGACAAAATATGCACTACCTTCAATTTAAAGGAAGAAAGGTTTATTTTGGCTCATGGTTTTCAGAAGATTCAGTCTGTTGTTGACTACAAGGAAAAAGAGCATGCAGCTGAGCATGGTGTAGGAAAACTTCTGACTCTATGACAGTCAAAAAGCAGAGAGGAAAGAGAGGCGCTGGTTTGGGAGATATACCCTCCAAAGACACATCTCCAATGCCCACCTTCTCCAGGCAGGCCCTGTCTCTACCAATGCATTTAGTCACTAAGTCATCAATGGATTAATCTATTGATGAGTATGGTGGGTCCATGATCCATTTATTTTTCCAAACCCCACATCTAAATGCATGAGACATGTGGGGAGCATTTTATGTCTAAACCATAAGAGTTGTACATTTTCATTTTTTACTAAGGAGATATTTCTAACATTACAACTTGGTACTAATGGTTGATTGGAGGGCAGTATTCTCTTTATTAGGAAGCCAACGTATGCAGACTTGTTCCAAATGAAAATTCACTGTAGAATTAAGGTTTTTTTCTTTCTTTTTATAAAATGAACATATATTGCAGAAACAGACACAGTTTCTTTTTATAATCAAATTGATGTCTTTGCCAGGCTGCAAAAACATTGTATACTTTCATTATATAAATATTGTCTATCAACTCTAAACTTGGCTATCAATTTTGGCCAATAAATATTGGCTATCAACTCTAAACTAGCTTTCACTTTAAGTTCTAAATTGACCATCTTAGTGATGTATATATTTTTATAAAAATATAAATAAAAAGAAAATTAAATAGGACACATGAATGAAATTAGACCACAAATTGTTGAAAATAGAAAGAAAAACTGCTTGATGGGCTGGAATTAGGGGAACTTAATTGAACACTTGATTTTTTTTATAGTGGCTCAAAATGAGTCATTTATGCTTTTATAGTGATAAAGCAATTGCTTCATTTTTTTGGTCCCTTTAATTTTAATTTTAATTTTAATTCTTCGGTGCTGATGATTAAATCCAGAGCCTCACATGTGCTAGACCTCTAGTCTGCCAATGAACTAAGCCCTCAGCCTAAAGAATGACAATTTTTAACATTAGTCATATAAATTATTGATTTTTTCTTTTTTACTATTTGAACAATACTGAATGTATCTGCCATGATGAAATTTATGATTTCTCGAAGGCACATGTCTCCTTAGAGACATGTTGTTCTCCCCTAACCAGAGTGAGTTTGTGAACAGTGTAAAGAAAATACAGAATTGTGAAAAGTAAATGTTATTAAGACCATGAGTTCTACAGATGGACTACTTAATTTTAAACCCACTGGTCTCCCACTTGCCAGCTAGGCGACCATGAGCAAGTTACTCAATCTTTTATCACTGCATTACTTCTTATTTATCAAGTGAGGATAATTACACTAATATGTTGATGTTATACTACATATGTGAAAAGTTGTATGTCAAAAATTCTTATAAAAGTGACTGGAGTGTTTGGAGCCCTCAAGCAATATTAAGTAGATGTTATGTGGTGTGATTGCTGCTGCCTCAAGTCCAAAATCTAATGATTAAATAGTTCAAAATCCCAATAGAGTTTTGTTAATTTCTACTCTCAGAACTGCCAAATGTGTTAGCTTCCCATAGGCGTGGCAACATACCTGTGTAAACTAAGTTAAAAGGAGGAAAGGCTTATTTTGATTCACAGTTTCAGAGGTTTCATTTGGCCCTGTTGCTTTGGGCTGCTCGTGAGGCAGCTCGTATGGTGCAAGCACATGTTGGAGGAAACCTGTTCACGTCATGGCAGCTTAGAAGGAAAAGTGAGAAAGAGGAATGACTGGGACCTCAACGCTTCCACCTCCTAAGGGCTCCACAACCTCCCAGTAGTACATAGGCTGCTGAACAAACCTTTAGTGCATAAGTCTCTGGGGAACATTCAAGATCTGTACTGTAACACCAAGTTTGAGGTACCTGAGCAAACTCATAGTCTTTGCACTTGCAAATATGAGAATACTTAAAGATGTCAGGAAATATTCTTTTTTTTTTTTCTGGACCAGATATTGAACTCATCACCTTGCACTTACCAGGCAGGTGCTTACACTGAGGTAACACCCAGCCATCAGGAAATATTCTTAAAATATTCCAAGTATTTATTATATTTCTTTTGCTTTCTTTAGCATTGAGGGATAAGGCCCCTCAAGGCACTTGGTGACTATTTGCTGATGTATAACTTCTTAATCCTTCAGCTTCCAAATCTTAAAAACAGGAATAATACTAGGAACACTGATATTACAAACTTGTTTTAAGCATAAAAATTTGAATTTGTTTTAAAAAGAAAAATAAGGCAAGATGTATGCATATATATCTTTTATTTTAATGAGTTTTGTTACGTAAACCTTAGGGGTGGAATGTTATAGGTAGTGATACCCAAGTTATAAAGGGCAGTGAGGAACAGGTAAGAAATCTAGAAATCACTGTGAAGGAAGAACTGACAAAGCTTGGCGACTGGTGGGTTGTGAAATGCAAACATGTAGAAGAAATTGGTAAAAAGATGATCTTAATGATTTTGATTTGGGAATACAAGTTACTTATTAAAAATGAGGAAGCAAGTGTGGAAGATGAAATTGAGAGACAGGAGAGAAATCCTAAAATAATTTTTAAAGCATGATACATTTTAGGGGAGAATAAAGAAAAAGAGTTGTCGATGTTCACTTGAAAAAAAAACTTTCCATAGTGTTTGGAAAGATTGAGTAGAATACTGTTGTCCCATTATGTTCTGTTTTACAGTGAGTCTATGTATTTGCATATTTAAAATCATAACAAATAAAAGTATCCATAAACTTGGAAATGATATTGGGGAGATAAATGATAAGTACTGGAATTCAAGGTTAACAGAAATTGGCAATTAGTGTAATTAGGGACATACATAGGTGTAAACTCTGGAGAAATGGAGACAACTTCTATTAAAATTATATGAGGGAAGGGTAGATGTAGATGCACATATGCACTAAAATGAAGATAGAGATTTTTTTTTGTACTGGGATCAAACTCAAGACCTTGCACTTGCCAGGCAGGCACTTTTCTGCTGAGCTAAATCCCCAGCCCTGAGGATAGAGGTTTATAAAGGGCTCGAGCTCAGAGGTCCCAGTGCCTCAATTTTCTATGTAAGTTAGTGAAGTCATCTACCAAGCAGGACAGAGTAAGAGGCACTAGTGAGAGCTGAAAAAGTTTTTGAATAGCCACTGCAAACCTGGCTGTGCTTACAGGAGTTCCTAACACAGAAGGCCCATTTGAAGTTAGAGTGCATGGATTTGTAATTTACCAAAATCTGACTGAGTCTCTGATTTTTTCTCAGTGGTGTGTGCAGTCCTGGGAATAGACAGTAAAAGCTCACAGTGAGTGATCCAGGTTTGTGATCACTGTGGATTAAATGATTTGCCCAAAGTCGCACTTACAGTCCTCTTTAATCCACTGTCATGTAAAAATGCAGTGTTTCTCTACAGACACATTTAAAATTCCTATGGTTCTGATAAGCTTCAAATTGGCTTGAAATTCCTCTCTAACATGGGAGTCTATATTTTTATAGTTGTTGCTTTGTAATCCATGATTTCAGTATTTGAGTAATTTTTCTACTTTCTCTGTTTTTCACTTTCATACACTTAACTGGTGGAAAAATGTTCTGTAATTCTTTTAAACACATCATTTAATCCACCCATCAAGTAATTAACAGTCCTTGTTGAGTGCCTAGTAAGTGTCAGATGCTATGCTAAGATAAACGAAATGCAGCACTTGGCCTTGAATTGCATCTAGAATCAAATACATAGCTGGGAAGTATAAATAAAAACAAACTTCAGTATCAGAAAAACTATAACAAAATTTCTTAGGCTCTTAATATTTGTAATGTGTATAGCAGTGGCTTTGACTCACAAGAAGTAAAAAAAAAATCTTCGTGAAAACCCTTCCTTATCTGTCCCATATTTTTGGATTGATTTTTACCAAACAGTTAATTATTTCATTCAATGAGTAATTTCTCCCTAGTCTGCTCTTGTTCTCACTGCTGGAACTGATTATTATTGTCAATTCTACTTTGTGCTCTAGGTACCTCAGTCTCCCCACTGGACTTTGCCACATCTGTGCAGAAATGTTGCCACTTTTAGCATCTGTCCCAAGGTCTACTGATATACTGGAATCCTTGGATGTTAAAGGTTATTATGAATATTTTGACAAAAAGGCAAATTTCTATTCTGCATTTATATAAAGAAAATCCAATGTAAGGCATATGATGCATATCAACTCGTATGAGAGCGACTCCTGCAGCAGTGTCCCTCTTCCCTCCATCTACAGCTTTGCTTTCTACGGCTTTAGTTACTGGTGTCAGCAGGGGTCTGAAAATGTTAAATGGAAAATCTCATAAGTAAACCACACATACGTTTTAAAGTAACTTTTTAACATACCTTAAATTGCTTTTTAAGAATTAGTTTCCATTGTTAGTCTTTTACTGTCCTAATTTTTATAAATGTAGCTTTATCATTTTTAGATAGGAACAGAGCAGTGTATGGAGAGTTTGGAAGTACTTGTGGTTTTAGGAATTCACAGAACTACTTGAAACATATCTGTCACAGATACAGAAGAACTATTGTACTTATACATAGTGTTTCTAGCCCCTGACTTTAAATAAAATCAGTATAAATCCATATTCTGTGTTTTATGAAAATCTGAGCTCTTATGCAAATTCCCAAGAGCATGTGGGCTTGTCAGCACCTCTGATCCAATATATTGTTCCCTATTGGAGTTTTTTTCTTCTAATCTGTCTGATTCTATATCTATGAAAGTTTAAAAATATAACACATTACTCCTTATGAAAATCTACAAATAAATTACCCTTACATGGTCCTAATAAATTGTTGGTAGAAAATAATGCTTACAAATTGAAAATGCAAAGTAAAATCATAATTATAGATTTATTTTATTTAATTTTATCATACTAAGAACACTTTACATGACATTGCATTAAGTATAGAATACATTATTTTTGAATATAGGAACTATATATTGTTTTACAACAGACTTATGGAGCTTATTCACTTTGTTTGACAGTAATTTTGTGCTTGTTGTTAATAACTCTCTGTTTCCCCTTCTTTCTGGCCTATGCTAACCATTATTACAGTATTTTGACTACTGTAGATATCTCAAATAAATGGAAGCATGTGATATTTATCTTTCTTTGATTGGTTTATTGTGCAAAAAATCCTTAAGATTCACCCATGTTGTTACATGGTGATAACTTTCTTCTTTTTAAAGCTGAGAAATAAAAATATAAGTACTTGTGAATAAAAGTCAAGCATTGAAAGTTGTTATTTATAAAATTTTGATAATAAGCATTTTTCCACTCTGATTCCTATCATCTCTTCTCCTGTTTCCTTCTTCTGTCTTTTATATTTTACCTCTTTTATTCCACTCCAATGGAGATACATTTCTCACATTGTTCCATGAATAAAATCCAGTATTAATTTTGGTTGCCTTGGTTATTTTTTCAGAATCTATCCTTTCTTTACCCTGTGAACTTCATCAATGGCCAGGTCTTCAGATCATAAAATATACCAGGCACAATAGTGCATGCCTGCAATCTTAGCTACTCTGGAGGCTGAAGCAAGAAGATCACACGGTGGAACCCAGCTTGCACAACTTAGTAAGATGCTGTCCCAAAATTTAAAAACTAAAATGGGCTGAGAATGTAGTACATGAGATTTGATACGAGTATTTAAGACTTTATGGTAAGCATGAGTCCCCATCTCACAGTTTCGAAGTCTTTCAAAGTTTTCAATCATCAGTTGGAATGGTTTTATCCTGTTTTGTTTGACTGTATCATACTTGATGATATGAATAGCTGTTTTGAAGAAAACAAAACATTGTGACAGCTATTGCTGATTTAATACCATCCTTCTTAGAAGTCCTACCATGCTTTTTTTTGTTCTACTACCATTGGTTCTATCACATTGTGTCTTATTGGAATTTGAATATGTGTGATAGCTTAAACAAATTTTTTTTCTTTTCTATCAAAAATGAGATATTATAGTACCCATTGAACATTTTCTGTTATTCGGTTCAGAAAGCCCTGTAATTCTTTCACTCTATGCATGGCTTTATACTATTGTGTTATGTTTGATATTATTGTATTTGAAACTATGCTCAACTATAGCAGAGTAAGAGATATGGTGTTAGCTACTGTATCAGATGTCTTAATGTAAAGTACTGTGTTGCCTATGTTGTCCTGTTCTGATTTGCTCTGTACTGCCCCCTTTTGTTTCATTGTCTTTCAAAAAAAAAGAGAATGTAGTACACAGTATTCCTCGGGCTCAATTCCTGATACCGAAAAAGAGGAATCATAAAATGTATAGTCCAATTATGTGTCTCTTAATCATGTAATCTAAGACATAAAAAAATGGGAAAATTTAAATTATGCAATCACTTTGGGAAAAAGTTTGAAGTGTGTGTGATCTCTGTAATTCAGAGAGTCATGTGGTTAGAAGGGCCTCACACTTGTTTTAATGCTCCTGTTGTGTTAAAACTCTAATACTTTTTAAACAAGTGGCCTTGTGTTTTTGTATCATAGGCTTAGAAATTGAGTAAGTCTTTCCAATATTTGGCATTTTTTTCCTCCAAAGCTGGGAAAATTTAGTGTCTTAGGATTTCACTTCTAGGTAAAAACCAACTGAAGCACATATGTATATTCACCAAAAGGTGTTACAGAAGTATTTATAATGGCATTGTTCATAATGATCAAAAAGTGTAAATCTCTTCATTACCAGTGAACGGAAAATACATTGAGTTATATTTGTACAAAGAAATAGGACCCAGAAAGTTAAATTAATGATCTACTGCTACAAATTATGATAGATTGATCTCACACATTAGAGAAAAGAAGACAATAATAATAATGTGAATCCATGCGTATGAACTTTACAGTAGACAAAACTATATAATGGGACTAGAAATGAGAATAGTGATTAATTATAGGAAGAAGAAAGTTATAGTAAGCAGAAGGGAACATGATAGGTACTCTTGGCATTCTGCTAACATCCTTTCTTGACTTGGGGAAAGGTAACAAAGGTGTTAATTTGTCGAGTTGTACATTTATTTATATGCACTTTTCTGATATAACTTTTCTGGTTTTTTAAAGTGCACAGCATGAGCTCTTACCAAGGGAAATAAAATGTATCTGTTGTGAGCAAGGAAAAGATTTCTGGAAGAACACCTGATTAACTCAGCACACTTGTGATGCTCTTCATTCTCTCTGAAGCACATAAATTCCCAAAGTTCTCTGAACACTATATTTTTAAGTTTCTCTCTTGTGTGGCTGTTTGATCAACCACTTACCATTTAGATATGTGAACATCTATGGAAATAGAAATGAATTGAGCATTAATTGTTTAAAAAGTAATTTATTAATAAGAATTTAAGGTGTTTTTATGGGAATCAAGATCTAGACTGAGATTATGCCTTAGTTGAGTCTCTGATAAGAAAGCAAAGGGCCAATAGGAATTGTTTTCTGTCTCTTGTCTCTCAATATTTATATGACCTAGTTATTCTTCTCAGCTTTTCTTTTCTCATACTCAGTCTTTTTCTTAAAATATGGCCATACTATAGCTTTCAAGATACTATCTTCCTTTAGTTTAATAAAAGGGTCACACAGCAATTTATACCTTTATAACAATTGTATCCTACACAACTCCAAATGCTTGTTGCTAATGCTTAACATACACACATGTATAAGTTCAGGAACTAGTGAACAATTGTTTCTTTAAATATTCAAGTGTAACAACACTGGCTTTCTGCCCAATCAATTGGCTTTGGGTCACAGTACAAAGGGAGTTTGACTATTTTATCAAAAGATAACAGACAATGTTCTCATGAAATCTCCACATACAAGGAACATGGCTCTTCAAATAAATGGATGAAAGGTAACTTTTGAAAAACTGATTTTGTGTAAATTTTTTTTGGAAAAAAGTAGTTTTTCCAGTGCATACCTGTCTTCATCTACACAAGGTGCTAAAACAATGCATCAACTGGGTAATTTTAAATAGGAGAAATTTACTACTTACAGTTCTGGGAACTGAGGAGTCTAATCAATTTCAGGCAGACATATTGAATGTTGAGATCTTTATCTGGGTGGTAGACTTGTAACTTCTGTCTGTGTCCTATCATAATAGAAGGGATGAGGCAGCTCCTTGGGGACATTTTTCATGAAACCTCTGTTCTCATGACGCCATCACTTTCTAAAGGCCCCATCTACTGTTCTAACATCTTGGGGACTTGAATTTCAGCATAAAAATTATTAGGGAGGGACATAAACATTCAGACCATGGCAGCACTACTCATTAAGAAAAATATAGATAAAGTACCCAATAGTTTTACAAAGATTAAAAAATAGACACAAAACTCCTAGACAACAAAGTATAGGACAACTTTTTGGAAATATGTGCAAAGAATTGATTTTTAAACATGTTATCAAAAACACAGAGGAAGCAGACTTATAAGTTTTAATGTATCAGAATTAAAAACTTATTTTTAATTAAAATCATCACATAAATTTAAAGACTTACAATGTATAATTTTTCAGTTTTATGATTGAGGAAGTCAGGGAGCCAAGTTCAAGTTGGCAGGGCATCAAATTCAAGTCATCAGGAGTCACACAGAGTGTTGCAGGCTAAAATAGTTGGGTCTCAGCTTCAGCCTCAGCCAGGAGCTAGAAGCAGCTGGTCTTCAGTGAAACTAAAGGCCCAGGTTTGCTGGGATTATCTACCACCACCATAATTCTTCCGCTGGCTTGCTGGGAGCAATCAATATGGATCTGGGCTCTGTCTGTCCCCTCTGTCAACCAGTGACAGCAGAGATATGTCCTGAAATGGACATTTTTTTCTTCTGTTGCTTTTCTTCCTTTACTTTTTATTTTTTTCTCTTTTTCTTGATTGTCCTTGTTTTTCCACAAGTGAAAATATTGTTTCTAGATTTTTTTTTCTGGTCTTGTTTCTGCTTCTTCCTTCTTTCTTTACTTCTGTCTTCTTTTTTTCTATTTTTATTTTAAAGAGAAAAAAACAAAAGAGGGCAGAACAAAGCATACCAGACCAGAACAACATATGCAACACAACACTTTACAGTAACAGTAAGACAACCAGACATTAACAGTAGCTATCAAAATATCTCTTTCTCTGCTATAGTTGAGCATAGTTTCAAATACAATAATATCAAACATACCAAAATAGTATAAAACCATTCAAAAGAATGAAAGAATTACAGGTCATTCTGAACCGAATAATAGAGAATGATCAATGGCAACTATAATATCTCATTTTCAATAAAAATATTTTTTATACTATCACATATATTAAAATCCCAATAAGATACAACATGATAGAACCGATGGTAATAGCAGAGTAGAAGCATGGTAGGACTTCTAAGCAAGATGATATTAAATCAGCAATGGCTGAGATAATGTTTTGTTTTCTTCAAAAGAGCTATTCATACCATCACACGTAATAAAGTCAAACAAAATAGATTAAAACCATTCAAAACTGATAAATGAAAACATTGAAAGGCTTCAAAGCAATGAAATGGGAAATCATGATTACCATAAAATCTTACATACTTTTACCAACTCTCATACCAGGGAGACTATACGGTATTTACACATGTGAGTTTGGTTTATTTCACTTATGAGTATGGTCTCAAGTTGGTCCATTTATTTATAAATATCTCAATGTGATCATTCTTTATAGCTGAGTAGTACTCCATTGTATGAAAATACCACAACTTTTTAATCCATTCCTCAGTTGATTGACATTTAGGTTGTTTCCAAGATCTGGCTATTACAAATTGTGTTGCTATAAACATGTCACTGTGGTATGGTGTTTTCAGTTCTTCTGGGAATATGCCTAGAAGCAGAATAGCTGGGTCAAATGGGACTTCCAAACTCAGCTTTTTGAGGAATCTCCAGACTGACCTCCACAGTGGCTGCATCAGTCTACATTCCCACCAACAATGCAAAAGAGTTCCTTTTTCCCCACAGCCTCTCTAGCACTTGTTGTTGGTAGTTTTTTCTATCCTCGCCATTCTTTGTGGGTTGAGATGGAATCTCAGTGTGGTTTTAATTTGCATTTCACTCATAACTAATGATGATGAACATTTTTTCATGTATTTATTTGCCATTCGTATTTCTTCAAATGAGAACTGTGTATTCATTTCAGATGCCCATTTTTGGATTGGGTCTTTGAATTTCGAGGGTCTGATTTTTTTTTTTTAATTCTTTATAAGTTCTAGACAGAAGTCCTTTGTCTGAGGGATAGTCCAATAAGATTTTTTCCCCAATTTATGGGTTTTCTTTTTCACTCTGCTGGAAATCTCTTTTCACATGAAGAAACTCTTTAATAAGGTGTGGTCCCAGTTATTGATTCTGGGAAGTATTTCCTGTGGTTTGAGTCTTGTTCATGAATTCTTTACCTACCCCTATATCTCCGAGATTTTTACCTACTTTGTCTTCCAACAGATTTAGTGTTTCTGTTTTTAATATTTAGATCTTTGATCCATTTAGATTTTAGTTTAGTACATGGTGATAGGCATGGGTCTAGTTTTAGTCTTCTGCATATGGATAGCCAATTTTTCCAGCAACATTGGTTAAAGAGACTGTCGTTCTTCCAGAGAGCATGTTTGGTCCCTTTATCAAAGATAAGGTGGTTGAGTGAGTTGGTGGTTGTGGTTGTATCTTCCAATCTATTCCATTGATCTTCAGGTCTGTTTTTATTCCAGTACCATGCTAATTTTATTACAGAAGCTTTGTACTATAATTTCAAGTCAGAGATTGTGATGCCTCCTGCCTTGCCTTTGCTGCTTAGAATTGCCTTTGCTATTCTAGGTCTCTTCTCCTTCCAGATGAATTTTAGGAGTGATTTCTCTAGATCTATGAGGTATGTTAGTGGTATCTTGATTGGGATTGCATTGAATCTATATAGTAATTTTGGGAGAATGGCCACTTTCACAATGTTTGTTCTTCCTATCCATGAACAATGGATGTCTTTCCATTTTCTGAGGTCCACTTCGATTTCCTTTTTCAGGGTATTATAATTTTCCTTGTGTAGCTTTTTTTTACTTCTTTTGTGAGATTAACTCCTAAGTATTTCATTTTTTTGGATGCTAGTGTGAAGAGTATGGCTTCTCTTATTTCTCTCTCAGTATTTTTATTGTTAGTGTATGGGAATGCTATTGATTTTTGAGTATTGACTTTGTATCCAGCTACATTGCTGAATTTATTTATTATATCTAGGAGTTTTTCAATGGAGGTTTGGGGGGTCTTCTATGTAAAGTATCATGTCATCTGCAAATAATGATAATTTAACTTCCTCTTTTATTATCTTTACTCCTTTTATTTCTCTCTCGTCTAATTGCTCTGGTTAGTATTTCCAGTACTGTGTTCAATAGGAGCGGTGATAGGGGACATCCTTGTCTTGTGCCTGATTTTAAGGTAAAGACTTTCAGTTTTTGGTCATTTAATATGATGCTGGCTGTTGGTTTGTCATAGATGGCCTTTATCATATTGAGGTAAAGACCATCTATTCCTATTCTCTGTAAGGTTCTTATCTTGAATGAGTGTTGGACCTTATGAAAAGCTTTTTCTGCATCTATAGAGATGATCATGTGGTTCTTACTTTTGGCTCTATTGATATGGTGGATTACATTTATTGATTTACATATATTGAACCATCCCTGCATTCCTGGGATGAACCCCACTTGGTCATGGTGTATAATCTTCTCAGTGATTTGCTGCATCCTGTTTGCTAATATTTTATTGAGAATTTTTGCATCTATGTTCATTAGGGAGATTGGCCTATAATTCTCTTTTTTGGTTGGGTCTTTCTCAGGTTTTGGTACTAGAGTAATATTTGCTTCCAGGAATGACTTAGGAAGAATTGCTTCCCTTTCAATTTCATTGAAGAGTTTGAGGAGAGTTGGAATTAAGTCTTCTTTGTATTTCTTGTAGAATTCCGCAGTGAATCCATCTGGGCCTGGGCTCTTCTTTGTTGGCCAGGACTTAATTACATTTTCAATTTCATTAATAGAAATTGGGTTATTCAGCAGTTTTACAGCTTCCTGATCCAGCTTTGGTAGTTCATATGTATCTAGGAATCTGTCTATTTTTTCAGTGTTATTGAACCTATGAGAGTAGAGGTTTTTGAAATAGGTGTTGATGATCTTCTGTATTTTCACCAAGTCTGTAGTAATTTCACCTTTTTCACTCCTTATTGCATGAATTTGAGTTTTTTCTTTCCTTTTTTTAAAAATAAGGTTGGCTAGGGGCTTATCAATTTTATTTATTCTTTGAAAGAACCAATTCTTTGATTCATTGATTGTTTGAATTGTTTTCCTAGACTCTATTGCATTAATTTCTGCTCTGATCTTTATAATTTCCTCCCTTCTTTTGACTTTGGGCTTGGCTTGCTCTTCTTTTTCTAGATGTTGAATTGTAGCATCAGGTTGCTTATTTGTGTTCGTTTTGTTTTTCTGATGTGGGAACTCAGTGCAATAAATTTTCCTCTGAGGACTGCTTTCATTGCATCCCAAAAAATCCAGTAAGTTGTGTTTGTATTTTTGTTTGCTTGTAGGCATTGTTTAATTTCTTCTTTAATTTCCTCCATGACCCACTGATTGCTCAAGAGTGTATTACTCAGTTTCCATGTGTTTGTGAGGTTTTTGCAGTTGCTTTTATCATTAATTTCTAATTTCATGGCACTATGATCCGATAACATGCATGGGATAATTTCAATTCTTTTGCATTTACTTTAATATCTTCTGTGGGCTAGTATATGGTCTATTTTAAAGAATGTGTCATGTACTTCTGAGAAGAATGTATATTCTGATGCTGTTGGATGGAAAACTATATATATGTCTATCAAGTCCATTTGTTCACAGGTGTGATGCAGTTCTGTTATTTCTTTGCTGATTTTCTGTCTAGTTGATCTGTCCCTTTGTGTTAATGGCATGTTAAAATCTCCTGTTATAATTGTGTTATTGCTTATTTGATTTTTCATTTCTGTTAATATTTGCTTTGTATAGCTGGGTGTTCTGGAATTTGGTGCATATATATTTAAGATTGTTATCTCTTCCTCTTGAAGTTTTCCTCTAACTAGTATGTAGTGAACTTCTTTATCTCTTTGGATCATTCTTGGTTTGAAGTTCACATTGTCTGCAAACAGGATTGCTTCTCCCACTTTTATTTTGGTTTCCTGTTGCATGAAGTATTGTTTTCCATCCTTTGATTTTCAGTCTATGGGTGTCCTTTTGGGTTAGATGGGCTTCTTGTAGACAGCATATGGTTGGATGTTGTTTCTTGATCCATTCTGCCAGTCTGTTTCTTTTGATTGGTGAGTTGAGGCCATTTACATTAATTGTTATAACTGTTATATATTGGTTTATTGTTGACATGTTATCTTTCTGCTGTTGTGTCTTTAGCTTTCCATTCTGTTTAATTGTCTGCCTTGCTTGGTGGTTTTCTCCTGTGTGTATCTAGAATGTCTTTCAGTATTCTTTGTAGGCTTGGTTTGGTGTTCATGAAGTTCTTCAGCTGTTCTTTGTCATGGAAGTATCTTATTTTTCCATCCATTTTGAAGGACAGTTTTGCAGGGTATGTCAGTCTGGGTTGGAAGTGGTTTTCCTTTAGGATCTGAAAGACTTCACTCCATGCTCTTCTTGACTTCATTGTTTGTGTTGAGAAGTCTGCTGTGATTCTGATAGGTTTTCCTTTATAGGTGATCTCTCTTTTCTCTCTAACAGCTTTTAGTATTCTGTTTTTATAGTGGATTTCTGGGATGGTGATTATTATGTGTCTGGGTGTAGTTTTATTTTGGTTATGGCTGTTTGGAGTTCTATATGCTTCACTAATTCAAATGTCAGGTTCCATTTTCATGTTTGGGAAGTTTTCAGCTATTACTTCTGTAAATATCCTCTTGATATCATTTGGGCTGTCCCTTTCTTTTTCATTCATTCCTATTAATCTTATGTTATTTTTCTTTGCATCATCTTGCAGTTGTTGAATTTTTATTTACTGATTCTTCATGCAATGGAGACTAAGAAAATGATACAAAGAATCAATGAATCTAAGATATGGTTCTTGAAAGATTGAGTAAAACTGACAAATTCTTAGCCAACATTATCAAAACAGAAAAAAGGGAAGAAAGGACTCACCCATGGAATTAGGAATAAAAAGTATAAAATCACAACAGATCTTGCATAAATTTAGATCATCTGTGTCTACTTTGAGAACTTGTATTTTAATGGAAAACACAGAAAAAGTGGACAGATTCCTAGATCATTATGAATTACCAAAACTGAGTCAAGAAGATATAAAAATTCTAAATGAACCAACATCAGTCAATGAGATTGAAGATATAATTAAAATGTCACCAACAAAGAAAAGCCTAGGTTCAGATGGATTCACTGCTGAATTCTTCAAGACATTTAGAGAAGGACTAATGCCACTACTTCTGAAACTCTTTCATGAAATTGAAAGGGAAGCACAACTCCTAAATTCATTCATGGAAGCAAGCACTAGCTTGATACCAAAATCAGAGAAGGATCTAACCATAAAAGAAAACTGCAGACCAGCCTCCCCAATGAACAGGGAAGTAAAAAATCCTCAATAAGATACTGGCAAACAGAATACAACAAACTGATTATACATCTTCCATGTAGGATTCATTTGAAGGATGATTCAGCACATGTAAATCAATAAATGTGGTACACCATATTAACAAAATGAAAGACAAATACCTTATGATAATAGGCATAGATACAGAAAAAACATCTGACAAAGTCCAATACCCATTCATGATAAAAACTGTACAGAAAGTTTAAATAAATAGTCTTTATCTCAATCTGATAAAAGCTATCTATGACAAACCAACAGACAGCACCATTCTAGGCAAGCGCTTGAGCTGCTGAGCTAAATCCCCAGTGACAGCATCATACTAAATAAACAAAAACTGAAAGATTTCATTCTAAAATCAGGAAAGAGACAAGAATGTCCACTGTCTCCACTCTTATTCAACATAGTCCTGGAAACTTTAACCAGAGCAAAGAAACAAAAGGAATAAGGATAGAAAAGGATGAAGTTAAATTATTATTGGCAGATGACAAGATACTCCACATTGAAGACCTCCAAAACTCCACCAAAGGACTTTTAAATTTAATAACCAAATTCAGTTATGTAACTGGATACAAAGGCACTCAAATACAATAGCTTTTCTGTACATAAATAACAAACTCACTGAGAGAGAAACTGAGAAAATAACACCCACAATAGTATCAAAAAAATGAAGTACTTAAGCATCAAGCTAACAAAGGAGGTAAAAGATCTCTACATTGAAAACTACAGTACTCTGAAAAAGGAGAGGACATCAGTAAATGAAAAGCTATCCCCTGTACTTGGGTAGGAAGAACCAATACAGGGGAAATGCTCATACTTCCAAGATTGTTATACAAATTTTAATGCAATTCCAATCAAAATACCAAGAGCATATCTCACAGAATTAGAGATAACAATCCTAAAATTCATTTAGAACTAGAAAAGACCTACAATAGCAACAGCAATTCTGTGCAACAAAGGCAAGGCAGGAGGCATCACAACCCCTGACTTTCAATTATACTGCAAAATTCCTATGATAAAAACCTTTTGGTACTGGCAAAACAGATGTGCAGATCAACGGAACATAATAAAACATGTGTAGATAACTTCAAACATACTTAGCCTCTTTATCTTTGACATAAGAGTGAAACACTTTCACTGAAAAAAGATACCCTATTTAATACTTGGTATTGTAAACACTGATTTTAATGCTGGACATTAAAGCTAGACCCATATCTTACACCAGGCACTAAACTAAAATCAAAATGTATTAGAGTTCTAAATATTAAAACAGAAACCCTAAGTCTGCAAGAAGGTAAACTAGATAAAATTCCTGAAGACATTGATGTAGGCAACTTCATGAACAAAACACTGACTATTACAAAGAACCAAGAACTGGTATCTCATTTTATTAAAAAGCTTTTGCACCAACAGAGTGAAGTGATAACCCACAGTGTGGGAAAGCATTTTTGCCATCTGTTTCTCAGAAATAGTACTAATATCTAGAATAAATGAACAACTCAACAAAGTGAGACACCCTAAATTAAAAAACCCAATTCATACTCATCTGTCTTATGTGAATAGATACTTCTTGGATGAGTAGAAATGGCAAATAAATATACAAAGAAATTTTCAACCTCACTGGTCATTTGAGTGAGACAAATTAAAACAACACTGTGATTCCATTTCCCTCCAGAAAGTATGGCTACTATCAAGTAATCAACCAATGACAAATGCTGGTGGGGTTGTGGGAAAAAGAAGTGCTTTTCCACTGTTAGTGGGAATAGAGACTGGTGCAACCACTGTGGAAATCAGCTTATAGATTCTTCAAAAAACTTAATCTAGAGATTGTATTTGACACAACTATTCCCTTTCTTGTTATCTTTCAAAAGAATTAAAAGAATAATACCATAGCAATATATACACATGCAGGTTTTTAGTAGCATTGTTTGTAATAGATCACTCTTGGAAAAAAGCCAATTGTCCAACAACTAATGAGTAGATAAAGAACAATTTTTTATACAATTGAGTACTTCTCTGACATAGACAAGGATACGATTGAGACATTTCTAGGCGAATGGATGCACTTTGAGACCATACTCTTAAGTGAAATAAGACACACTTGTTTAAATCCCTTATTGTTTTCTGGTGCGAGAAACCAAAAGTATAAGGATGAAAATGAATAACAGATATTTAGAAATGGGAAGAAAATGTTCGAATGAGAAGGGAAGCAAGGGAAGGTAGAGGAGAAAAGGAAAGAAGGGGGACAAAGGAGAATAGAACGAAAAAATGGAAACAAAACTTTTGTAAATAAGAAGGTGAAGTGGGGTTGAAGGGAGAGAAGGGGAATGGAAAATAAAGAAGCAAGATGTGTCATGTACATGTACATATTCCCTATGACAAATGTCATTATGCATATCTAAAATGTACCAACAGAGTAAGAACAAACCAAAAAAATAAAGGGCATAATATAGGAATATATTTAGTATTGAGGTGGAAATATGAAATAATGATCTGTTCCTTTCATCTTGCTCCTTGCCAGCTCCTCAATTGGGAGTGCTTAGTGGGTATTTAGTAAACCCTGATGAAATGACTTCTCAGATTAGGTACATATTGGTGTGCCAGAAAGAGAATAGATCACTTAAATTAACTAGACTATTATTGTGCAATTTAAAAACTCACTTAATGGGACACATCTAATTCTATCTAAAGTTAAATCTGGTTGTGTGATTAGAATGTCCCACAATGTAATAAATTTGATTGCTTCCATCTGAACTCCTTTGACTGGGAAGTAATTTCACTGGTTTCATGAATCCTTGTGTACAGTGGTACTGGTGGTTGACTACATGCTGGAGACATAATAACTACTACCTCTTAGAAACCATTCTGAAAGGAAACCACATCCTAGTTGTTAGCTGTAATTTAGCTATATATATATATAATCATATATATATAATATCATATATATAATATCATATATATGATAAAAAATCATATATATATTTATATGACTTTTTTTTCTGGAAATGCAACCTAACTGTTGCATTTTTGGCTTTTCAGTTGTGAGTTACATATTAAATGTGAATTTGACTAAAGAACTCCTAGTTAAAGATTGTGGAGAAATGCTGTTTTATCTCCATTTTATTCACTGGGAAACTGGCAAAGAAACAGGTCCAATAAGAAAGTGAATATCTGTGCAAGGGTGGGGAGAAGGGGAGAAGAGATGAAGTTTTGCACATTTAATGAAAAGGAAATGGCTGTGATCCCATATCCTGAATTTGTCACAAACCTGCCAAATATATGGATGTAGGCTGAAATAAGACAGATCATGCTTAGTACTGACCTATCTCCTCTGATCTTTAGCAGGAAATTGTGTAAGTTAATGTAACAGTCTTGAAAGGGTGATCCAACTGTCACTTGATTAAAGTAATATATGCCAAGAAATAGATGAGCAATCATACAATAAAGATTTGAATTTTAAAAGGGAAAACATGATGGTGAATTGTTTCTCGCACCTGAAGTCAAGCTCTTTTTGAAAGGCTGGAGGAGGAGCCAAGAGGGCATCGGGTATTTCCAGATAACTCAGAAAGTGTGAAGCACTTTGACTTCTTTAACAGAGAAAACTGCAGAGATCTGTCCTCAGATCAAGGAAGAAAGAGATTTTGTTAAATAGCCACAAAGACAGTGCCTTAACTGTAATTTGGAAGGGCTTCACCTCATTCTGTAGTGAGGAACATTCCTTACAGTCAGGAATATTCTTTTAAAAATGTTGGAATTATTCAGAGATAAGTTGTAAGATGAAATGAACCAGCTTTGGGATACATTTCCAAAAAAAAGGATAAATGGCCTATTTTATACAAAGACAAACCCAAGGAAAGACAGGTTATGGAAAGATATCTTCCTACACTAAACAGAATACAAAAAATATGAGCTCTTTAAAAAATTGAAGAGTGTAACATTTCTTTCTTTTCTTTTTGTTTTTTTGTAGAAGGAATCATACTCAGGGCCTTATGCTTTCCAGCAGGTACCATGCTTCTGAGCTACATCCCTGGCCCAGAATATATTTCAAAGAAAAAATTATAGAAAAAATAATTGGTGTTGAAGAACAAACTGATAAAACTTGAGAATTAAATGGATAAGAAAAATAGACATATTGCAGAGGTGAAATTATTACTTTTGCTTAGGGTGTAGAGAGAGGTGAAAGGCTTATAGTTTTATCAACAAGAAATTCCAGATATGAAAGACGTGTGTGTGTATGTGTATGTGTGTGTGTGTGTGTGTATGCACATACACACATTTCTGTTTTTTTAAAAAAAATTTTAAAAATTTTTATTTTTAAAAAAAATTTTAAAAATTTTATTTACAGAGGAAAAAAAAACAGAATAAATGGTAGCAACAATACAGAATTCCAAGGAAAAAAGGAAAAGAACAACAACAACAAAACCTAAGAAATTATTACTTGACAAATTACATACTGACTTCTAGTTGTTCAAATTACAAAGTTAACAGCAGACTGTTAACAGTTCTGCTCCATGATCTGACAAAAACAGCAATATGGTCATCCATCTTACCCACTCAAACATACATGCAATTATATCAAAAGGGTAAAATTAAACACAACAAAACAGAACAAAGCAGATCACAAGAAAGCAATGTAAAAGACATAAATTTCAAAACTAGACAATCGGAGATATTCACTCTCTATCATATTGACTCCTGTTTTCCTCCAAACAGTTGTCCATATTGTCACATACAGGGGTTTCACATGAAACAACATAGTATGGTACTGATCTGAGCAAGACGAGGAGGGCATTTCAGGTCTTCAAGACCAGACAATAGGGAAGCCAAGAATGGCTGTCATAGTGTCTCTCATTCTCCTCAAAACAGCTGTGCATACCTTCATGTGTGTAGAACTTAGACAAAACAAAAGAAGCTAAAATAACTTTGAACAAAGAGTGACAGTTTTGCTGGATTTCACATCATGACATTATGGAATCAGCACTGGGTACTGTAGTGTGTCTTTTTCTTCAAAGTAGTTGTACATTTCAACATGTGTTATATAGTTGGTTCTCATAAACTGTTTGTAAGCTCTACACATGCATGAGTCTTTATGTGTATATCTATCCTTTCTGTATTAGAGGGAAAAAACAAACAAAGCAAGACAAAACAAAACAATTCATAGAAAAGCATGAAGCAAAAAGTCATATAAAACCACAATACAAGGTGATCTACAATGGTTACCATGGTGTCTCAGCTGAGTATAACAACATTAATAAAAATGAAGCATTGGAGACATTATAAGACTTCAAAAGCAAGTAATAATCAAACCAGAGTGGGTATCTTAGTGAATCTTTTCACCTTCAGTGTAGTTGCCTATACTCTTAGACTTGATGCTATCAGTCATAACAGATTTAAATAAAATCAGTCAACACAAAGTAGCAATCTAACAAACCAGATTCAGATAAGATCAGTCATAATAAGATTATAAGTTATAAAGGGCTTCAGATTAGGTTGATAGGAAATTAGGGATGATTACCATAATATGTCTTCTTATTTTTGGGATAGCTGACCATGTCCTCAAGTCTAGTGTAAGTAGACAAACTGGAACAGCACATAATCCATCCAAGCAGAGTGGTGAGAATAATGTAAATTTTAAATCTTGTTACCCAATTAACAATATCCTCTGCCTCCCTTTTTTAGACAGTTCTGCCCCTTTCACTCCCATGGGGTGCACTGCTTGTTTTGGGTCCCACTGCCTCCCTATATAAAGCATCTCAATGGACCCTATCTCCTGATGTACTCTGTCTGTGTTTCTCTCTGTTAATATTTCAAGGCCATCTATACTAGAGATTATAGCCGATCTTCTCTGCCTCATTTCTGCTATTCTGCTTTTCTGCCATTGGTTGTCTATTTTTCTGTTCCACTCCACTGTCTGCCCCGTTCACTGAGGCCTCTCTGCCACTGTTCCTGAAATGCTCGTATTCTTGCTCTCTCTCTCTAAAATGTCCTTCAGTATTTTTTATAGGGTTGGATTGGTGATCACAAATTCTCCAAGTTCCTCTTTGTCATGGAAGCATCTTGTTTCTCCATTAATTTCTAGAGAGAGTTTTGCTGGATACATCAATCTGGGTTGGAGGTTGTTCTCCTTCAGGGCTTGAATTACTTCACTCCAAGCTCTTCTTGACTTGATGGTCTGTGTTGAGAAGTCTACCATGATTTTGATGGGTTTTCCTTTATAGGTGATCTGTTTCTTTTCTCTGATGGCTTTTAATATTCTGTTCTTATATTGAATTTCTGGGATCTTGATTATTATGTGTCTGGGTGTAGCTCTGTTTTGGTTGTAGGTGGCTGGAGTTCTGTGCACTTCATACATCTGCATATCATTTCCTTTTTCTATGCTTGGGAAATTTTCCTTAATAATTTCTGTGAATAGCCTTTGCAATTCCTCTGTTTTGACTCCTGCTTCTTTATTCACATGCTTTATTCTTAAGTTATATATCCTCTTGTCATCTTCTAGTCTTTGTATAGTTACTGCCTGCTCCCTTGTTATTTTTAAGAGATCTTCCCATTCATGATTGCACATTGCAAGCCTGTGTTCAATTTTTGATAGTCTATCTTTGGTTTCTTTCAAGCAGTTTTTCCAGCTTTCTATGGAGTCTTGTTTCCTGATAATCTCTTTGAATCTGCTTCATGAATTCTAGGGGTTTTTTTTGTATTCTTCAGTGAACATTTCTCTCCTTTTGTGTTCCTCCATTCTTCTGTCTGTGTCTTCTTGAGAGGTGCCCAGCCTTTCTTTTATTAATCTACTTACCCCTTGTTTAATTTGGATTCATATTTCAGTTTTGATCTCATGTATGAGGTCCCAAAGATATCTCTTTATGTCTGCTGATGCTGTGTTTGATGTTTCATGTTTGCTGCTCTCAATCTCTTTTGTATTTACCTCTCCTGGATCGATGTTCTCAGGGTTGCGCGATGGGGTTTTTTTCTTATTTCTCCCTCTCGTCATGTTTTTGATTCCCTCCATATAAGTGTACAGTGTAATTCCCAGCCCCTTTTCTTGTTGGTTAAGGCTCCTCTGGAGCACGCAGGCTAGGGGCTTTTGCCCTCTGGAGTCTGCTATCAGAGATTGAAGTTCAAGTAAAAGCAGTGTGCACTGGCTCCTCCCCTCTGGGCCAGTCCACCTTTGCGGGCCTTCACTGCATCAGTGTGTGTGTGCTCAGGGAATTAATTTGTAGCAACCCAGTGGGTCCCTGCTGGGGGCATGGCCTGGTCCCAGCAGATCCCAGCAATCCGATTGGTGAAGGGAGCAACCGACTGAAGCCACTTCCTTATGGAGTTAGGGCTGTCTTGCCCAAATCCAACATGTCATCCAGTCAGTTGCCCCTTTCCTATGGGAGGGTCATATTCCCATCACTCACTGCATGTTGATGCCGGTCCCTGAGAACTGCTGGACTCCCAACCTCAGACTTCAGCATGGCTGTGGTGCGAATTCATGGTGACTCTGGGTGGGTCACATGCAGGGCCTGGTCTGGGCAAGCCGCACACAGGGCTGTTCAGCTCCGCCCTCTGGCCAATCAAGCCAGTTGCATTGGCGCAGTTCGGTTGGTCAGGTCGGTCTCATGCAGGAATTCAGGCAGCTCGTAGAGGGAACCATGTTTGCTGATCTTAGCTTCTCTAATGGTATCCACAGGACCTCAATTTCGAGCAGTTTTTTTCAGTTTAGTTTCTTCCTGGGTTGAGAGAGTCCATCTCTCTCTGTTTGTGTCTCTCCAGGGTATTCTATTCTGGCCTTTAAGCTGTCTCTCTCAGAGAGGATCACTCTCCTGCTACCTACTTGTCTGCCATCTTTGGAAACTGCTTTTTTTTTTTTTTGGTACTAAGGATAGAACTCACAACCTCACACTTGCTGAGCTAGTGCTTATGCCACTGAGGTAAATCCTAGGTCCATATACACATTTATTTAAAGTCTTTTAAGAGCTATTGATGTAAGAAGAATAAAGGAGTCAAAAGAAGCTTAAAGACTGTAGTGGAACAAGGCTTCCTATGCTGCTATATGTAAGATAGACCTAGGAGTGATTCTGTACCTTGAGCAAATTGCAGTGATTGCAGGCAAGGGTAGGTAGTAGAACAAGATTTTTGTGTGTTGGAGAGAAGCTAGTAATGGTTTGGTGAACCACAGGGAAAGCATGACAGACTTTAGACTGCAAGAGCCCACTTTAGTCATACATAAATTGCTAAAAGATAAACGTTTAGAGAAACATCTTTGAAATGTTCAGAAAAATAAGGCACATTACATATAGAGTGGCAATGCTAAGAATGCCACCTTTTTCTTTTTTCCTGGAAATTCAAAGCCAGAAGACAATGGAAAGTCATTTCTAAAGTGCAGAATGAAAAATTTCATTTAACTTATAATTTTATATTCAGTAAAAATCCTTTTAAAATAAGACAAAATATAGACTTTAGGATGAAGGAAATCCAAAGGAGTTTCTTTGTCAGTAGAGCTTCCCTATAAAAGATGCTAAAGAATTTCATCAGGTTGAAGAAAAATGATACCAGATAGAAGCTTGGACCTAGAGGAGAAATTTATAGGCACTTGGAAACAATATGTGAGGAATACAAATGATCATTTTTTTCTTTTTAAGAATATTGATTATGTAAAGCAATTATAAAAATAATTATGTGACATATATTGAAGTGTTGTAAAGAATGAGAAGGAAGTAAATGGAATTATAAACATTATATTCACATTATAAATATGAATAAATTATCATAAATTATAAATATTAATTAAATGTATATTCTTAAGTAGACCATAATAACCTAAGGAAGCATTAGAGCAACGACCAAAAATGCAGAAATCATAGCTAAAAATTCTGTTAAGAAAATAAAGTACTATAAAACCTTAATACACAACCCAAACAAAGCAAAAATAAGGACCAATAGAATAAGGACATGATAATAAAATAGCAAATGATAAGATAAAATCCATTTATATCAATAATTACACTAAATTTTTAATTTGTAATTACAATGTAGAGATTGTTACAGTTTAAAACAGCAAGACCACATTTAAGAGCCTTATAATTTGAAATGAAAATTAAAATAGGATTAAAATAGATATATACTATTAATGTGAAGCAGAAGAAAAACAATAAGTACCTAAGAGTGGATGAAGTAAATTTTAAGACAAGGAATATTACAAGAAATAATGAGTGATTTTCATATACATACAAGTTAATTTATTAGGCAAACATAACATTATTAAATGTGTATCTACCTAACAAGAAAGTTCCAAAATTCATACTGCAAATATTGTAGAAATAAGTACAAGAAAAGATAAAGCCAAAAGCAGTTGGAAATTTTTATTTTATTTTATTTATTTTTTTTATTTTAAAGAGAATAAAACAAAAGAGGGCAGAACAAAGTAGATCAGACCAGAACAACATAAGCAACACAACACTTTACAATAAGACAACCGGACATTAACAGTAGCTATCACAATATCTCTTACTCTGCTATAGTTGAGCATAGTTTCAAATACAATAATGTCAAACATAACACAATAGTATAAAACCATTCAAGAGAATGAAAGAATTACAGGACATTCTGAACCGAATAACAGAGAATGATCAATGGCTACTATAATATCTCATTTTCAATAAAAATATTTGTTTATACTATCACATATATTAAAATCCCAGTAAGACACAACATGATAGAACTGATGGTAATAGCAGAGTAGAAGCATGGTAGGACTTCTAAGCAAGATGATATTAAATCAGCAATGGCTGCCATAATGTTTTTTTTTTCTTCAAAACAGCTTTTCATACCATCACACATATAAAGTCAAATAAAACAGAATAAAACCATTCCAAGCAGTTGGAAATTCTAACATCCTAGTGAGGCAGAATTTTGTGTTTCAGCTTGACTAGTCCATGAATACTCCAGATATTTGATTAAATATTATTGTTGCTTGTGTCTGTGTTTCCAGAATAAATCAGCAGCTGAGCAAAGCATATATTTTTCTCAACGTCAATGATGTTGAGAGGGCAACAATGTCGATGAGCCCTTTATTTGAGGTTCTCCATAGAGCATAAAAGGCTGAAAATAGGGGCATTTGTTTTCTCAGTCTGATTACTTGAGATGAGAAATTAATCTTTTCCTGACCTTGGCTGCATTTATGTCATCAGTGCACCTGGTTTGTGTCTTTTGGTCTTGGACTAGAATTTAGACTGTCAGCTCCCCAGTTTCTCAAAGTGGATTACAACTCACACCGTTGGTTTACTTCAATCTCAATCATTAAGATTTTGACTATAGCTATATTAATAGGTTTCCTTGGACTCCAGCTTTCAGATGCAACCCCTGGGAATTTTCAGCTACCATAATTTCATGAGTCAGTGCATTTTGCCTCTCAATATAGATAGAGGAAAATAGAGGCAGTTTTAACCCATTCAAACTGTTGCAACAAAATATCATAAACTAGGTAGCCTATAGATGCCTGAAATTTACCATTGACAGTTCTGGAGGTTAGCAAGCTTAAAATCAGGTGAAGGCAGATTCAGTGTTTGGAGAGCACCTGTTCCTTGATTCCTAGATCATCCTTTTTTCACTGTGTCCTCAGATGGTGGAAAAATGAATGAGGTCTCTTGAACTTATTTTGTAAGGATCCTAATCTCATTTAAGAAACCTCTACTCCTATGGTATAATTGTCTCCCAAAAGGCTTTACCTTCTAATACCATGAATTTGTGAGGTAGAACTTCAATGTTTGAATTTGTGAGTGAATGGAAACACTCAGACCATACATAGGGATTCTTAGGAAGATTCAACTTATTTTTTTGATCTTTGCTATGATGCAAAAGCAATATACATTCTGAAGAAACCATGTTTTGAATTTTGATCTTTTCCTAGTGTTATGCTTTATGTTTGGATGCCCCTCCAAGCCTCATGCAGTTGTGGAGGCAGCTGAATGTAACATTTGTGATTATTTTGTTGTCTAGTGTTGGTACTGGTGGTGTGAGTGTTGTACCCATCCAGGGGTGGGTAGCCAGCCTACTACATAGAGGAGGAAAGGAGGCATGCTTTTCCCCTTTTGCCCTTTTGCTCTTATTGCTTTTGGCCACCATGAATGGCTGCCCTTCAACCATAGCACTCTGCCTTGGAGCCAGCTGAGTATGGACTGAAGCCTCCAAAAGCTATAAGCTAAGTAGACCTTTCCTTACTTCACTTTGGGCTTCAAGTATTTTGTCTCAGCAATGAGAAAAAAGTAACCAAGACACCTGGGTTGGCAAAATGCAGTGCAATACTCTGTTGTGATGCTGGGCATGTCACTAAACTGGAACTCCCAGTTGAGCTTGTGGTCATTATGGCAAAAAAACAATTCTCTATAGTATACTTGGTTGTCATGCTATCATGTTTGAGAGGTTTGGTATATGAGATACATTTTTAATTTATAAAAGATTTATTGGGAAGTAACCTTACTGTCAGTCAGAGTATGTGTGTAGAGTGATTGTACTTCTTTGACTAGTATATTCCATTTCTGAATATCTGATAGAAGTAGGAGACAAAATACCTATAAATCTAGAGAAGACTTGAGTATTGCTATCAATCAGTTTGATTTAATTGATATTTATAAATACTAATCCCAGTAAACACAAAATATATGTTCTTCCCATGTGTGCCTTGAGTGTTTGCCAAGAGTACCATATACAAGGCCATAAAATAAGTCTCTATAATTTGAAAAGGATTGTGGTTATGGCACATTTTTTTTGATCATAAAAAATTTAATTGAAAATCTATAAAATAAGGTAATCAGAAATCCAAATATATTAGAAATTAAACAACATTTATTCTGGCTATAACATATTTAACTTTATCAAAAAGAAATTAGAAAATTCTTTTCATTGAATGATGTGAAAAATAGCATATCAGCATTGATGAGAAGTAGTACGTTGGCTGCAATAATATGTTTCATTCCTTTGAAAATGATATTTTTGCAATATGATATTGCATCTCCTCCTTCCCATAAGTTAGAAGTTAATTTGCACCTCTCTTTTCTGAGTTGGCCTCGTGAATTGATTTTCTTAGCTAATAGAGCATGGCAGAAGTGACATAGAAAGGATTCCAATCCTAGATCAAGAACTGTTTTTCATCACTCGAGATTGTCATGAGAAGAAGCTTAAGTTGGTTTCTTGAGGGAACCTGAAATGGAATACGACATGCAGTGGAATGGCTAATGCTAGCCAACAAACATGTGAATTCTATGACTAAAGTCCTCTTAGGTGTCCAGGTTTCAGTGATCAGCCAGACAAAGTATCTCATGGAAGAAGGACCATTGATCTTAGTTTCACAACAATTAAACATACACAAAGAATTCAAAATACACAAAAATTCAAATAAACAATTCAAAATACACAAAATAGTTGTAGTTTTTATGCACAAAATAGAATTGCTTAATATCTGGCACTAAATAATGGATACAGAAATTGACAGCTAGAAGTGGGTACTTCTGTAACTGAACTTAAAGTATGTGGTATTAGTTTTGGTGCTGGTCAGCAATTAGTAGCTACAAAAGTAGCAGAGTATGAACTAATGAATTGAATGCTAGAAATTTGAGAAATGAAGCCTTGTCTTACGTATTAGTTGAATATAGTCAAAATTCTGTCCTGAGATAAGTTGTAAAATAGGAGGTTTGCCAAATGAATTTGTGGTTCTGGGAATAAAGATTTTCAAACAAAATTTTGAATTTAGCAATTGGATTCTTTTGGCAATATGTAGCAAGATATTGGGAGAGAAAGAGTAAAAAAAAGAGTATTATCCAGTTTGCCAGCAGAATGTAAAAGAAATAAGATTGGAAAGTCAGGGTGAGAAAAACTCTCAAGGTAAAAATCAAAGATGTGGATGTTATTTTCCTAAAATCTCAAAAATATTTGAGACATAATAAATGATGTGAAATACAAAAAAGTGCTTCAAGAATTACAAGGAATTGTCCATAGAATCATAATATGAGATACAATTTAAATACTGAAAAACATGTAATTGTTTTATACCTTCAGTTAGATGATAGTGAAGAGGTTCAAGATAACTGATAACACACCAAACCATATATAGAAGACTGGTACATTTATTGCCCATAAATAAGCCTCAAACATAAAAAGGTATTGTACAGCAAAAAACTACATTTAGAAGCATCTAAAATTAAAATATCCATGACTTAAAATTTCATTAACATATAATTATAGAGATGGAAAAGAAAAAATATAAAAATTATAGGATATATTCTACTGAGAAATACAAAGGATAAATAATATGTTATTGGTGAATGTAAAAAAGAGAATAAAGAAAATAAGGTAGAAAGTATATTCAAAGATGGTAGATACCTGTATGCTTGCAACTCAGGGGCTGAGACACTGAGGTTACTAGTGTGAAAGCTAAATGAGACAGTCAATTTGGTTGATTTAAGAGCCAGCTCGAGGATTAATAAAGAGAGATAAACCAGACTTGCATGTGTAAATACCGTATGGTCTCCCTAGTATGAGAGTTTATAAGAGTATATAAGATTTTATGGTATGCATGAGTCCCCATCTCATAGCTTTGAAGCCTTTCAATGTTTTCATTCATCAGTTGGAATGGTTTTATTCTGTTTTGTTTGACCATATCATGCATGATGGTATGAACAGGTGTTTTGAAGAAAACAAAATATTATGACAGCTATTGCTGATTTAATATCATCCTTCTTAGAAGTCCTACCATGCTTCTATTCGTCTACTACCATTGGTTCTATCTATCACATTGTGTCTTATTGGGATTTGATTATGTGTGATAGTATAAACAAAAAATTTTTATCAAAAATGAGATATTGTAGTACCCATTGATCATTCTCTGTTATTCAGTTCAGAATGTCCTGTAATTCTTTCACTCTTTGAATGGTTTTATAATATTTTGTTATGTTTGATATTATTGTATTTGAAACTATGCTCAACTATAGCAGAGAAAGAGATATTGTGATAGCTACTGTTAATGTCTGGTTTTCTTAATGTAAATTACTGTGTTGCCTATGTTGTCCTGTTCTGATCTGCTCTTTTCTGCCCTCTTTTGTTTTATTCTCTTTAAAATAAAAAAATAAAGCACACTTCTAGATACGTGGATCATGGAAGTATGAACTCATGGACTAATTCTGGCCCCACTACTTTCCTCCCTGGTGCTGTTCCCCTGCTCTGTTTCTGGCCACCTTGAAGTGAGAAACCTTTCTCCATCGTGCTGTCCCACCTGATGAGCCTACCTTGAGCCAGTTGCCTCTAGACTGAAACATCTGAAACCACAAGTAAAATTAAACCTCTCCTCCTTTAAATTGCTGGGTGTTGGATACTTTGCCTCAGTAGGGAAGAGCTAATAGAGTGAGTCTGAGACCTTGTCTCAACCCCTCCTCCTCCCTCTCCTCCTCCTTCTCCTCCTCAAAAAAACAAAAACAAAAAAAAAAAACCCTAAAATATTTAAAACTTCCAATCCTCTTATCAAAGGAAAATATAACATTTTTGTTGATTTATTATGCTGAAGATTTTTTCTTTACTTAAACGCCTTCAGTCTTCTGTATATATACCTGACATTATTTTTATGACATAACGTTTTTGCTAAGCTATTCTGAACAAAAAAGCAATTTTCCTCTGAGAAATATATAGTCTACTATCTTGACCCAAGGATCAAAATTCAGCCAGTTTAAGAATAATCAAAATTTCTTTTGTCCCTTTATATCAGGTTACCTGTCTGACATCATGGATTGAACATTGTTCTGCAAGTTCCCTTATAGGTGGCATTCACTAAATGATTAGTTACTCTTGGTTTCTTCTTGTTTATCTCTGAAAAACTTTGCCTTATGCTCTGAATTGTTTTTTTTTTAAATTGAGGTTGTGTTATTGTCATAGATCTAAATCTTTATGATTGTTTTATTCCGTTTCTTTGCAGTCTTACAACCTGACTTTAAGATCCTGCACTGTATTGCTTTTCTTTCCTCTTGGCAATGCTCATTTTAATCTCGAGGACAATATTAGGTAGCTTCAGATAAAACTCTGTGAGGCAATTCTTTAGACAGATGTTGAGGGACAGCTAATGCAGAAACCAGTAGTGCTGCTTATTTTAGGGTTGGCTGAATAAATTTGAGAATCATATAATGAATGGTTGATATTGTACACATGATCCAGAGTAGTTGAAGCTTTGAATTGCTCTCAGAAATGATATGCTCTGGGAAAAAATTCATTTGAGTCTTGAGGATAGGATTTTGTGAAATCCTGAAGTGCTGTGATACAAGTCAGGTGAGTTGGATGCCAAGCCATGCATGCTTGCTTATTGATTCTATAGCTAAGGTGTCTGGGTATTTATTTGTCAGATAATTTATGGAGCAGTTTTGAGGATTAAAGAAGAAAAGCTCATAAGAGGCCTTCAGAAATATATTAAAGAAATCCAACTAGCCAACTGCATGCCTTTGATCTGGGAAGAAGATTTTTCAAGAGTTCATACAACTGCTATAGAGTCTTTTTATATGTACTCTTTGAATTTGTGAGCTAGGAGTAACTCGAAAAAGAAACACCTCCTTCCTCATAATTTTCTTTGTATCATTTTCTTAGTCTGTTTGGACAGCTATAACAATAACATTATAAACTAGGTGTTATGACTTGTGTCTAGATGTCCCCCAGAGCCTCATGCAGTCATAGGTGGGGCTTTTTCAGAGGTGGCTGGATCTGGAATGTGTGACACTGGGCTTAAGGAAGTGTGATTGCTAAATTAGACCACTGATTGGTCTGGCACCCACACTAAACTAGGTAGCCTAGACAGAATACAAAAGAAGCTGAAAGAAACTGCTAAGATTGCTTGGACTTGCTGCTTTTGTCTGCCATGGACTGTTTCTCTTCTATGATACTCCACTGCCATGCCACCCTGACTTGGAGCCAGCCAACTAAGGACTGAAGCCACAACAAACTGTGAGCCAAGCAAACCTTTCCTCCTTTAACTTTGGCTGTCAGGTATTTTGTTTCATCAGTGAGAAAAGTAGGACACTGGGTAGCTCGTAGACAACATAAACATGTTAACTGCAGTTCTAGAGGCTGGCAAGTGCAAGATCAGAATGCTGACAGATTAAGTGTCTTATGAGGGCTTGCTTCTGCATTCACACATGGCCATCTTGCACAGTGGAAAAGGCAAGGAAGTTATCTGAAGTCCTGAGTCCCCACCAGAGGGTTCTACCCAAACCCCTCAACTTTCAAATACAATCTACACTGGGGACTATGTTTCAATTTTTAGCTTTTGGGGAGTAAAAATATTTCTTTTATGACAATCAGATATGTTATAGTTTGGCTCTGGAATGTCTCCCAGAATCTTCATGTGTTCAGAGGTGGGGCTTGTGGAAAATGATTGGATCATGGGACTGCTGTTCTTATCAGTGAATTAATCCACTGGTGAATTTATAGCTGAATGTGCCATTAAGGGCTGTTCTGAACTTTAAATGTGGTTCATTAGGAGCATGACCTGGAAGGGTATGTCTCCTTCTCTGTGCTCCCTTCTTTCTGTGCTTCCTGGCTCTCATGATATAAGCAGCTGTCCTCCATCATGTCCTTCTGTCATGCCATTTTTGCCTTAAAGCCAACAAACTATGGACTGTAATGTGATCCAAAATAAATCTCTCCTCCTTCAAGTTGCAAGTGTCAGGTGTTTTATCCCAGCAATGAGGAAAATGACTAAAACAAGATACTTAAGCATCATTTTGGCTTTTTTGCATCATTCACCAACTCTGTCTTCCATCCAGTAAATCACTATGCCTTATGTATTACTCAGTTTTCTCATTTCTGGCCCAAAATACCTGATACAATTTAGAAGATGAAACTGGTTATTTAGGTCACAGTTTCAGAGAGTTCAGTCCATAGTCAATTTGCTTCATTGCTGCGGGTCTGAGGTATGGCAGAACATCATGGTGGAAGAACATGAAGGAGCAAAGTTGCTCACGTCATGGTGAACAGAAAGCAGAGAGCAGGGGAGGAGCATGCCAAGTAGGGGAGAGAGATCAGTTATAGTCACCCAAATCACATCTACATTGAGTTACATAATTTTGATATTTAAAATCTTTTAATGCTCCCCTGCATACTTAGGATAAGTTTAAAATTTCTTTTTTTCATACTTTCTGGTCATGTTCTGATTCCTCCTTGTCTTCATTTCTCTTTATTTTCCTCTATGCTTTGTTCAGCAGGCTCTAGGAAATCACATGGAATGGACTGTCATGGTGTTGTTTGGAGAAAGGATCATGAATTGCAAAAATGAGAAATGTTTTATTTCATGTAAGCCTACCTCAACAATCAATTTGGATGTTGACTCATATTATATAAACCAGTGTGTATTTATTTTCTAACCTCAAAGTTCTAAAGGGCCTAACCTATCAAAAACAGGGGAAGATAAAAGAAACTGAGAGAGCTACATTAAGAAAAATTTAAAAAATCTTTTCATGTAAGTTCTTAAAATCTAATCAAATAAAACTAAGCAGTGTGAGAGATCTAAATATTTTTTTACAAACAAAATGTTCTGGGCTTGAGAATTTCTGTTTGACCTTATCTTTTAGGTAGCTAAATTCTTACAAATATGTCACAGAAGTTGGATTTTCAGAAAACTGTCCGACATAATTTATTTTTTTTGTGGCAGAGAAATGCCTTCATCAATTAGTACAGATTGCTATTGATGTTTCCAAGAAATGTTACAATTTTTTTTTTTGGCTGTATATTCTTAACATTTCAACAAAAGACCAAGAATATCTTCCTTATGTCTAATTACATTCTCTCTCTCTCTCTCTCTCTCTCTCTCTCTGTCTCTCTCTCTCTCTTTCTTTCTTACTTTCAGTGTTTCCTTGGTCAAGATGAAGATCAATATTGCTGATTTTTAATAGCTATGACATTTATCATTAAATTTCTTCATAAGTGTGTCTTTTTTCAGACTAAATTATCTCAGTGTCTGTTTCTCTGAGTTTTCTATTTTGTCATTACAAGTTGATTTTTCTTCTGTCTTATAGACTGTCTCAGATTTCTTCATATTCTTTCAAACTTCAGAGACACATACTGGATATAGTATTTTACTAGGAAGAGACCATTACCAAAAAAAGTGGAAGGTTGCCTTCTGGCTCTTGGCAAATTGTGGCACTGTTAAAAAATCCTGATATCCTCTTTTATTTCTTCTTCCAATCTTCCAATAACATTATCTTTAAAGACATTTGTTCAGTATCTATGTGCTAAGACAGCTTGTGAAAGTATCAAAAGAAATTTGGATGTTCATCTGGTCCCATTAGACACTTGGTAGGAGCAGACATCTAGTGTTGGGAGCCAGAGTGACACAAATAAGGAAGATAGTAAAACCAAAATTAAGATTTTTTTTCGCAGTGGAAATTAGTGAGAAATGACTGTAAGGCATTGTTTTTGTTTAAACCTGCTGCAAATAAATACAAAGACAGAGCAATAAAACAAAATCATGTTTATGAAAAATTCAGTCAGTTATCTGAATGTATATGAGAAATGCACAAGAATCTTTTAAATACTGCATCAGAGTTCATTAGAGGAAGAGCTTTAACATAAAAATATAATAATATTTAAAAGATTTACAAAGCAGTCTTATAGTGGCCACTCTGACCTGCAGTCAGAAGTAAAAGAATTCAAAATGGCCATGGGTGCATTGGAGAGCTGGAGGATCCAGTTGAAAGTTGAAGGGCTGGAGGTTACCATAGAGTCTGGTGTGAGACTATGTGGGAAAACTGATGGATTTGCACTGGAACACTGAAAAATATGTGCTGGGAGTCTGGAGACAAATGTCCAAAGGTGATGATCAAGACCAGTGTTCCTCAAAAGAAACAAAAGGGAAGACTTTTTTTTCTTTTTTCCCTTTTTATTCCATCTAGGCAACAAGTCTATTGGTTGGTGTCACTCACATCCAGGTTGGGTTTTACCTGCAGCCTAGATGTCAATCATTCATCTGATCCCACAACTGTGGTCCATGAATCCATTAAGGGACTTTCCTTAATCTATTTAAGTTGAAAGAATAATTAACTACTGAAAGTGCTAAGCCAAAAGGGATGTTTTAGTTTTGTCTAGAGTTGTTCAGTGTATTTCTTCTGCCTTTTTGCAGTATTGGAAGACATAGCCTGACTTACCTGCCTTATCCAGTTGACATTCTTCTATTCCATGTATACACTTCTTAAGTCTTTTTATCTTGACCTTTCTATTTTGCCTCTATAGACAAAAACGTCACCTCTTTTTATGTTAATGATGTAATCACACTGTCTAAAAAGAAATAGGAAATGAGAAGACTTTTAAGAAACAGAAGGTACATAATTTACTAAAGGTAAAGGTGGACCCTGAGATGAGAATGATGTGCTACAAAAAATGACTTCCCTGATTTCTAGTCCTGGATGTCAGGTATTCTAAATTTCCTGCTTCTTTCTGATTATATTCTTAGAAGTAATTAAAACCTGGTCATTGACTAAAAATTGAACAATGGTAAATCCCTGGCTTAAGTGGGAAATATGTACATTTCTCATTCAATATTTTATTATGCTCACTAAGCTTTTGGTCTCATTTTCTCAGCATTCCCTAGGATATATAGATCATTGATATTATGAGTACATAGTTTGAGCAACTATATCTTCTAAATTAGAAAGTCATTTCGATTTAAGAAAAGATTTGTGTATACTGTAACTTTTGATTAAAATCATTGATTTTTTCATGAATATTATCTTGAGAAAATTATTATGTATCAAATAAAGATAAGGTAAATAAACAAGAGAAATGAGCGTTAAAGTCTATGATACTACAAGTAAGACACAATCTACTAACATAAATGTCACTCATAACATTATATTTTCCTTTCTGATTTTCTAAAAGTTAACAGACTGAATCAATTGATATCTACATTATTTTTTAAATTTTATTTTAAAGAGAAAAAAACAAAAGAGGGCAGTACAGAGCAGATCAGAACAGGACAAAATAAGCAACACAGTACTTTACATTAAGACAACCGGACATTAACAGTAGCTATCACAATATCTCTTACTCTGTTATAGTTGAGCATAGTTTCAAATACAATAATATCAAACATAACAAAATAGTATAAAGCCATGCAAAGAGTGAAAGAATTACAGGGCTTTCTGAACCAAATAACAGAAAATGATCAATGGATACTATAATATCTCATTTTTGATAGAAAAATTTTGTTTAAACTAGGACATCCACATTATTATGTATAGAAATTAGATCTGGCCTGGAGATCGGCATCTGGGCCAGGTCTGTTTGGGCCTGTAGCCCCGCCCTTCACCCCCAAGAAGTCTCCCAGAAAGCAGCATCTCGGCCTGTCTCTTTGGGACCCGAAACTCTCGGACCCATAGAGTGGCCTGGGCTGTTTGGATCGAAAGTCTGCGCAGACCTGCATCTCAGTGTGACTGTTTGGGACTGGTATGCCTGCCCTTCATCCGCAGGGAACTGCCTGGAGATCGGCATCTGGGCCTGGTCTGTTTGGGC
>PVJX010008915.1:0-63063 GCA_004027295.1 Dolichotis patagonum
ACTACTGATTACCTGGGAGGAACTGACACTTGGGTATCTCTTCCACCTTAGATAAAAACATACACTCTACCAAGCTGGGCACAACTAGGAATGTCACAGATTGTCTGCAGTGTAGCAGGGAGATTGAACATAACCACAGGTGCAGTGATACAAGGCAAAGTCCAACAGTTACAGAAGAACAAAGAATTCTGGAGACTTACAAACTCTCTGGGAAATGGACACCTACAGTAGAATGTGGTAGGCAGACAGAGTGAGTTAGGTATTCCACCAAGATTGACAAGACACAGATGATTTCAGGGGTAATGTGGAAAGATTTATGGCATTGTATAAATATTATTTATTGTTGCAAAAACTATTCTAATATTAGTAATGTAGATTGGTTTGGCAGTTGATAGACTCATTTGGCTTATCAAATTTTATTTTCATTTTATGTTGAGGGGCGGTCATTCCAACTGCTGTTTCAAATTACCTGTGGATGTGTCTTTTATTTGCACATTCATAATTAAATTTTACTACAAAATTATTCATATAGCTAGGTTTTCAAATGTATTCAAAACAATTATTGTAGTTCATCATTGTGCTTCTTTTTAAACATCAACTTCAGACACAGGAAAAAAAAAATGATGCGTGATCTCATATGTGGAGCCTAAAAAAGTTGAATATTGGGCCAGGGATTTAGCTCAGCAGTGTAAGTGCCTGTTTGGAAAGCATGAGGTCGTCAGTTCAATCTCTGGTATAAAAAAAAAAAACTTTAATATTAAAAAGACATTGCAAAGCAATGGTTACCAGAGATAGGGAATAGTCAAAACTGGGTATGTTGCTCAAAGGGTTAGAGGTTGTTGTAGCTATGTAAAATGAATAAGTCCAGAGCTGTAAAAGCAGCATGAGAATTACAGCTAATACTATATTCTATATGGCAAATTTGCCAACAGAATAGATTTGGGGAGTCCTTGTAATGAAATTAAACACAATTTAATTATACATTCATACTAAATAATGAATATATTAAGTTGCTTGACTGTAGGAATCATTTCACTATGTGAAAATACATAAAATCATGTTACATGTCCTAAATATATATAATAAAAATAAATGCTGATTGGGCACAATGGTGCATGCCTATAAACCCAGAATTCAGGAGGCTGAGACAGGAGGATCACTGTGAGTTCAAGGCCAGCCTGGGCTACAAAGTGAATTCAAGGCCAGCCTGTACTGCATAGTGAAACCATATTTCAAAAAGACACAAATAAATAAATAAATAAATAGGCCTACTCTACCTTGTTATAGGTCTCTATATTGCCTCAATTTTTTCTTAATTATTTTTTCTATTAATTTCTAAAATAAATATTTTGTTTTCTCTTGGTTTTATACTTCATTATTTTTTGTCTGCCTTTTATTTGTCTTCCTTATACTCACTTTAACATTTTTATGATTATTCTTATTACTATCAGTTCCAAAATATACTGTAACCTTTATTATGATACTCAATGTTTGAAATATTAAAAGTGTTTTCCTTTTTCCAAAAGAAAAGATATTTTATTGCCATCTTTTAATAGATGATTTCTAAATCCTTTGAATTGTTTTGAGAATGTCTGACTTGTATTTAAAATTTGAAATACATTTTGGAACTGGCTTTCTATACATATAGAAATGATAAATATTCTTCATTTGCTGGATTTGTTATTAGTTTATGTATCCATTAAATTATATTAATTTTGTTAAACAAATAACCCATACACTTGTTAATCAGTAACTTCTTGGTCTACCAGCCTCTGATATCAGTACATCATCTAATTCAGTCTATTTAGTTTGATATATTATAAAGCTGTTATGGTTTGTGCTTGGATGTCCCCACAAAGCCTGATTAAGTCAGGGAAGCAGCTGAATCTAGCATTTCTGATTGGTTCATTCTCTAGCACTGGAATTGCTGCACCTGCTTAGGGGTGAGTAGCTGGCATACTATATAATTTTTCCCTTTTGCCCTTTTTGCTCTCATCACTTGCAGCCACCATGAACAGTTGCCTCTTAGTCATGCCACCCTGCCTTGGAAGCAGCTGAGTATGGACTGAAACATCCAAAAACTATAAGCTAAATAAAGCTCTCTTTCCTTCATTTTGGGTGTCAGGTATTTTGTCTCAGCAATGAGAAAAAAGTAACCAAGACAGATACTTTATGATAGATGCACATAAAAATCATGATTAGAATATCCTTTAAATAGAGCTTTGCTTTTTCTTGGTTTATCAACACAAATGTTTTATTTTGGTGCTGTTTGCTTAGTTTTGTCTACTTAATGACAAACTTTGTCCTTCCTAGTTACAAGGTTTATCTTTTGCATCACTTCATTTTCAATTTAATGGAATTAATCATATATTTGAATTGTTTTGTCACCTTATTCTGTGGTTTCCATATGATCACACTTTTCTTTCCTTCTTTTTATTTTTTTCTTAATCTTGCTAGTTTTATGGGTATTGCATAAGCATTTACCTCCTCTTTGAGAAGAAATAAATGGTATTTTATTTTTAGTCTTGGAGTGGATATTCTTTTTTTACATCACCAAATATACTCAAGATGATTTTGCCCAACCAGGACTATTTTCTCTAAGTATATTTTTAATTACTCTTTTATATTCCACCAAAGATCTCATCTTTGCAATTTTGAAAATTTCTCAGCTGTTTCTTGTTTATATGTTGCCTTTTTCTTTGTTAGTTAGTTATATACATAAGAAACATGTACACACACTACAGTCAATGACATGAAACAAACATGGACTAAAAATCTTCTACAAACTCTGAGCTAAATAAACCTCCCCTCCCTTACATTTGGGTGCCAAGTATTTTGTCTCAGCAACAAGAAAAGTAACTAAGAAAACCCATAACAAAATAACAATCTATTATAAATTTTTGTCACAATTAGTAATCTCTTGACTGTCATACTTAGCATAAGATTTCTTCAGAGGTTTGGGTTTTGGGTATATAAGCTCATTTTTGGTGATATCGTTGAATTGTATCTCATTTTTAGATATAGTTGTATTGTTCTCCCTTTCTCTGACACTTTCTACCCAAGACACCACCCTTGGCACTCCATCTGATGATAGCATGTCTTGCAAGTATGCTCTTTCCCGACCCTAGTTTTTGAAACTTTAAATAATAATATTACTCACGTTTTACTGAGACAGTTATTTCATACACTAGATAGTGAACTGCCCAATGGCAGAGAATGTCCTATTGTTTCCTTCATTAACAACATCTAGAATAAAACAGACATATAAAGTCATTCATGTCCTAAAATTGATATAAAATAAATACATCCCTCTGTGCACAGTAACAAAGATTCCATTCTTGGATAATAATTTAAAGCAGCATAACAGAGCTCAAATTTCCACACTATCACTGACATAATTAGATTATATTTTCCTGATTGTTGATTCATGGTGGTTGCTTCAGTACACTGAAATCACATTTTCATTGAGTTTTTGCCAGAGAATTACTTGTGCTCATTTCTCTTTGATGGTAACAAGAAGAAAGTGACTATCCAACTCTGAACACATGCTGGAAAACCAGCAGGGGAGATGAAGCCTTTACAAACACATTTCTGTTCAGACAAGTTACAAGATTCTCCTTAATGATGGTATAGCAAGTAGAGTAAAATAGGGTTAAAAAGGAGAAAGCACCAATTAAAGACCAGTGCAACCGCTCTGAAAAATGCCCTATTTATCACACATAAATACGATTACTCTTTCTAACCTTATTGGCATTGGGTACAGTAGCTAACAGATATCAGATTGCTGTTTTTCAGAGCATGAAAACCCATGGTATGAATTCCAGTTAAGCTTGTAGATAATTCATCACTACCAATACTGTCAAACATAATTGGTCAAGTGTGAAACATCAGATCAATATCTGACTGCCCCGGAAATCTTAAATTGTCTAGCTCTTATTCCAGTCAGGTATTATGAAGCATCTGAGTGTGCCCACAAGATGTCAGGGATTTTAAATGTATTGTAATATGGAAATGCAATACATGTGGACAAATAAATGTTCCATATTAAGCATTAGTCACTCCTGAAAACTAATGCTGAAAGTGAATATGTGTAGCATATGTTCAAAACAGGTGTAACGATCTCCCTTGGTACAGTTTCACGAAAATTACCAACAATTAGTCACTAAATATTTCTGAACATTTGCAAGTAATCTGTAAAGTGTGAACAATAGTATCTAAGTGTATTTGGAATCCATGCCAGCTCCAATATGTGTAATTTAATTATTTGTTTAAATTTTATACTTCTCTGAGTTATATGTAAATGTTTCTCAAACTTTGATTGGCTTACGTCTTGATAAACCCATCATACATCCTAGGCCATTACACAACAGGCATAGTGATAGGAAAGAAGTCATACCCTTGTAGCAAAAATCACTGTCGTTTGGGATCTGTTCACTCTTGTTTTTAATATTCATTGAGCATATCCACCCAGTTAAAGACTACATTTCTCAAACTCTTACAACAGCAGTGTTTGGGGCAGTGACAGATGATACATGTATTGCTCAACTTCAAGGTTGTCTCCTAAGATGCTAAGACACTGTGGTTTGGACTTGCTTTTGCTTACTAGCTGCAAAATGGTAGCATCAGAAAGTTATTCAGAAGCCAGGATATGAATAGTTAGGCAACCAACGAATGTCTACAAGCCTACTATCATTCATAGGCTCCAGCTAGCTTTTATAGAAGCCACTCACTCAACTGACACTCATGCACTCTTCCTATCTTTATTATTAGCAAGAAAATCAGCCACTTCTCAAGCTACAATTTCCCAAGCTTTAATATCTTAGCTGTGGAGCTTTGGTGTGATGTGACAGTGAGCTGTTCTAGAAGCTTCCACCAGGACTTTCGTATGTATGCCACTCTTGTATCACTACGTAGCAATGGCAAAATGCTTTGCTGATAACTATTCACTGTAGCAGTTTGGGTTTTACATTTAGGGACCAAATCAATGATTGTTGGGCTTAGTGGACAAAAGAAGTATGAACAAGAACTGATTCAGGGTTCTGTTAATGATCTGCATGCTATACATCACACTCTAACAAGGATTTTAAATGATATTTCTGATCCCTGAGAATTAATTTCAACATAGTGCTTTTGTTCAGAGGCCCTCACATCATCTATATATTCCCATTCCATAGTGTGTTAAGTGCTCCTAATGCCCCTTTGGGGAAGCGATAAGGTGGTTTGCAGACATACATTCACTGTGTTACAAGATCCTTATTCATGAGACTCTAGCCCTCCTTCAGTCAATAAGTTCTGAATAAGAGAATTGTTTTTACCCAGAAACCAGGCCAGAGATCATAAATATGCATGATGCAATCATCCTCAAAATCTTTGATTTATTTTGCTTATTTAAATTAGGCAATGCTTCTGGGCTATACATTCACCCAGTAACACCATGCTGTATCCGTCGTCTGTCTGGGTATCTTGCGCTGCTAACCTGAACTTACCACTCACTAGGACAATGGTATTCCCCAAACTTCTGGTGTTTTAATGACACTAATTGGCCTTCTCTTGGAGATTTTATCATTTCCACTACAATTAGGATTCTATAAAGTTCCTCCAATGCTTAGTTCTAAACTACAGGAAAAAAATCTTCACTGAGCCTCTCAAAGAAACTGGTTCTCCTCCACTGTACTCCACATTCTGGGCAAAGACAGCATCTCCTGTGACACATATCAGGGTTTCTTGCTTTTAAGTAGGCTATCACTCAAATTATGTTCATTGCTTTGGGGTTTTGTGACTTCTTCCTCAAACACCTTGCACAGCAACTCTAAAATTTCTAACTCTTTTTGCATTAGGCATTGTTCCAAGAGCTGGCCTCACAAAATATTAATACCCATGCTACCCTGTTCAGCATCATGGTAAAGTCACCTATAACGAAAAGCTCACTTAACCAGCGCTCGTTGGCCCAGAATGATAAGGAAGCAGTTCCATTTGTATTCACCTCATAAATGTTAGCTAAACTTTGTGATCCTTTATGGCTCTATTCCTTTTCAACCTAAGTGGGCCCAGCATGCTGAAGTCACCCAATGTAACTAATCCAGGACACTTGGCCAGAGAAGGAGGGGGGAATAGGTCATTCATGGACAAGTAGTGTGTTGCAAAATTGAGGCTAAATGTATCATTCTCAGGAGAGGCGGGAGATTGAATTTTAATGAGGAGTTGGTCGTTTCTATAGATATAAATGATTTGTGATAATCTTGTGAATAAATGTTTTTCAGTTTTGTTTTGTTTTTTTTTTAGCATACTGTCTCAGATGTGCTCATCACAAATCTCAGTATTTAGTTTCTTCCCAAATGGAGTTATAGCCCCGCAGAAGCAGTTTTCAGGGTGAAAGATCCATCTTATCTAAGCTTTGAGGCTCTTACAATTATGTCCTTGTTGTGGCAACATGAAGCTAGGGAAAGGAATGATACCTGAGTAAGTCAGGAGGCAGTGAACAGCTTTATTTTATATCAGTGGTCCTGGCTGGAATAACTTCCATCCAAGGCCAGGCAGTGATTGTCTGTGAGACGGCATTTTTATATGAGGCATAAGCAAGAGTTACAAAGGTCGGACAAGCCAGCGTGGCAGTTCTTCTGATTAGCTAGCAGGGTGAGGTCATTGGCAGCAGGGCTAGAATAATGATCATCAATTACAATACTAGATTAATAACAACAAAGTTTGGTGCAATCAGGTTTGGTTATGCTCTTATGGTTACGGAGGTCAAGAAATCAGTTACAGAGCCATGAAATGGAAACAGCTAGGCAGCTTCAAAGAGCATAAAGTTTTAAAAAGAATTTTTTTTCCTAGTACAGTTTTTTCTTTCACTTTATCTTTTGCTTTTTCTGTCATTTAGCTGCAAGGGATAATTGTCACTTTTAAAAATATGAAGGATACATCTAGTACTTTATTGGTAAATGATTATTCTCCTTTTTTCCCACATTTTCTCAAATCTGTCAGCAATACTGAGCTGTAGTCTTGTTATATGGTAGTCGTATGAACTGCTCTTTCCTCCAGCCTTCTCGTATACCCGTGATGTTGTAAATGCTGGTATGTAACCTTCTATAATCACTCCACCCTACTACACTGCTGGTGACTACTTTAACAATTGCCCAGTGGATTAGTATCTTAGGCTTGCAATAGCTAAACACCACAATTGGAGTGTCTGAAACAGCACAAATGTATTTTCCCATAGATTTAGGGGGAGAAGGGTGAGATCAAGGTTTTGGCAATTTGGGATTCTTTTGAGATCGCTCTCCTTGGTTTGTATTCTTCTATGCAAGTCTATGTGAGGAAATCTCCTCTTCATATAAAGATATTAGTCATATTAGATTAGATTCTGTCCTAGTAGTCTCGTATTAACTTAATTGCCTTTCTGAGATACTGGAGGTTTGCAGGACACAATGTAGCCCATTCCACTCTACTGAAAATGTCAGTGACTTCCAGTATCCCACCTATCCCCAATGACAGTGACATTTCCAACACGCTGAAGCTCAGCCTAGCTTTGAAATCCCAGCCCCACCACTGGCATGAACTAGGGCCTGTTTCCCTGAGCTGCACGTAGAGAAGGTTAAAGCATGAGGGGTTGCGGCCTCCAGCAATGCCTGTTCAAAGCATCCAACTCTTAATGCCAGTGTATCATCAGATAGTGTCCTAAATAGAAGTGACAGTTCAAATACAAAATATATGTTAGGGTAAAATGTGTATATTTGAACATAATTTATCAACTTTACATCAACTTTAAATTATCAGTCATTCACCCATAAGTACAAATGTTGCTATTTCTGGAAGGGGGTTTCCATAGTTTTCAGCATAAAATTCATAAGCTGTTGTCATTTTTTTGTACTGATCCTTCAACTAAACACAAAACAACATTTTAGAATTAAAGCCAGAGATGAAATAAGACTGAGTAGAGATACAAGATGCATTTTTAATAACCTTGGAATAATTATCAAAAAGCCCATATCAACCTAACATGTTGAAAGCATTAAATTATACATTATTTATTTGAAATAAAATGTTACAATCTGAGACAGACACATAAAAAAAGAAGAGTTTCAGCAGCAGTATTTACTTTATTGTGCTTTCACTTTAGGCCTAATTGGGGGTATAATTTTCAGCTATGATGCTATTCCATTTCTCATCTATTAAGGTTCTAGTAAAGTATTAACTTTTATCAGGTGACCCAGACATCCAAATGGATTTTCAACTTTTACACAGTAGGGACAATATATCTTAAAGAGTTTAATCACAATAAAAGTACATCAGTAAAACAAAACAAAACAAAACATTATTTTAGCAGAACTTTCTCCAACTGTTGCCAGAAACTACAGAAAACTTACTTACAATGCAAACCCACTAATATCAGTAGTTAAAAGTAATGTATGAATAAATAGCTATAAAAAGATACAGGTAATTACTGTGTTCACCATAGGCACTTGTCTAAAATGTTGTGTCTATATGTAGTAAAACATACTTAATTACAAAAACTTACAAGATGATATGGACTATTTCAGTGATTATACAGTAAATATTTGCAAAACACGTTTTGCTTGCTGTGTGGGAAAAACATTGATAATATATTTGTAAAAAAACAAAACTGCCTCAATACAGTTATTTGATATCATCTCTGGCACTGCACTTTAAGATATAAGTTACTACTTTCATGACTCCAAGTCAAGTTATTGATAAATAGGTACAAATATTTTGTGCTTTTATTACTTCAACTTTATTTACTGTGCTTTTAATGACACTCATTTTGGAGAATTTATAAACACACAAATTGCATCTTGATCATTTTTCTTTTCCAGTCTTTCCTCTCCTTCCTTTCTCAAGTGCCAGTCCCACCTCCACAGAACCCACCTCCCTCCTTCTTACCATCACAATTTCATTTTTGTCTCTAAATTGTGTACGTTTTGGGTGTCTCATATGAGGGAAATCATGGGATATTTATCTCCACTTTAACTTCTCTGGGTATCTCTGCCAATCCATGTTTGCAGCAGCACAATTCACAATAGTCAAATTATGCAAGTGGGCTAAATGCCCATGGACAGATGAATGAATAAAGAAAATGTATATGTACACGATGGTGACTACTCACCCATAAAGAAGGATAAATATGCGCCATTTATAAGAGAATTAAGGAGTCAAGAGGCCATAACCTAAGTGAAATTATAGACAGCTAAGTTAGGTAAAAAGAGTATAAGCTATTAGCGATCCTTTCCGAGTGTCAGTTATTGGAATGCCTCCAGTGAGTTCCCAAGCTCCTACCTGGGTTATAGCTCAGGATGAGATAGAGAGAAAGAGCAAGAGACAAAACAGGAGGTGCAGGAGGGCTCTGGGATGGCCACTTGTTCTTGAGGAATGAAAGGTCCAGTATCTCTCTCTTACCACCATTTTACTTAGCCCGTGCTAAGTAAAATGGACAGGTATGATGCTTTTCCTGGAACAATGCAGAGGCAATGGTTGAATGGGCGAGTTTAACATCATAAAGGAAGCAAGTTAAGGTTCTTTACACCGGGTGCTACTTTCCCTGTGTTGCCTCAGCAGGCTTCCAATACTGTGAGTCTCACTGACTGAAATAAAGCAGGATTTCTGCAATCAAAAACCGGCCCACAAGGAAAGGGAAAGTCAGTTTATAATCTGTAGCCCCCAACAATAGGCAGTCAGACAGAGAAGCCCACAGAGAAGTCAGTGCAGAAGATGAGAGCACATTATAAGTGTGGCTGGAAGCAAAGGCCAGGCCTGCAGGTACAGAAGGAAGGCCTACACTACAAACCTCCCGACGGACAAACAGAAATGGAGGATATTCTAAGTAGGCACCAGTCACCTGGGTGGGGGACCAAGACCTCCTGTCCCATCCCTTCCAGGAAAGTCATTTTTCTTTCCACTTGCACTTGCTATGTGACTTGCTTCCCCACTGGATCAATGCTATCTGACTACACTTGTAGCCCTTTAGGTTGCTTATATTTTTGTTCCACCTTGTGATTTCATACTCACATCATGATTTTGCTCTCTAAATCCTCCACTACAAGTGGAGCAACCCACAGCAACCCACTTTCTGGGCCCCCTCCTGTTACTCTCTAGAGCTGCCTCTTCCTCATAAAATCTCCTGCTCTTACCCTGCATTGTTCCTCAGAATTCATTCTTCAGTCTTGGGGAACACAAACTTGGTGTATCAGACACCTAGCATGTTGGGAGTTATAATATTTCCCTTATATCATTTGGAAATCTGATATCATTCTTATATCAAAATGAAACAAACACGGAAGAATTTATTCGTGCAATTTTAATTGGCCTTATTAACACATTTTCTACTACCACTAGAACTACCATATCCTTATCTCCACTTAATTTAGAGTCAGAGGTACAGTATTTGTCCTTTAGCTCTGTTTTATGTGACTGTTCTCTTCCAATGCTCTATAACGCAGAGTATATTTGGACTTTTTGTCAAATCATAACACTTACCTGAACTCAATCAGTGTCGTGCTGACTGAGGAAGGTGCACCTGAGAATTGTCACTAACAGCATAAAAGGAGAACTAGAGGAGCAGATGCTTTGCTGTCGATTCTTCTGGAGAAGTTTGTTACACTAGTTTTCCTGATACACGCTCGGCTGTTATCAGAGGACCTCAGGTCCTCACTGTCGCTGAGGATGACTATGGTTCTCTTCGGGGGAGCTCTGGTCCTTGAGTGTCATTTCCTGTCTCCTGTGCAGAGTCCTCAGCCTGCAGGAACAGATCCTCCAACTTGCTGGCTCAGATATTTTAGCTTCTACCACTGATTTCTGGGCCTTCCCAGGGCAGATCCGTGATACAAACTTGCATATGCCATTGTCATGGGCTCTATGTGTCAAGCTGTGAAAGACATTCCAATGGGATCTAGGACCTCAGCTGGATTCTTTGGATCTCTAGTGTATGAAAAGATTTCTGGCACTCTTCTGCATTTGACTGAGTAAATATTATAAAATACTCCTATGAATTGTGTGTCCTGTGTTAAATCTATTCCCCCTATAGACCCTGGCTACAATTGACCTAAATCTGGAAGCAGGCTAACATTGATAAGTAAGCATGAAAGTCAAAGAGATGACATGCAAAATAAAATTGTGTTTTCTACACAGTGTTCATTTGAAATGGAGGAAGATGAGGCAGACACCATGGTCATACAACTGTGCCCATTTCTATTAGGGATATTAACAGGAGTTATGCAGTTAGCATAATCACCTACCATGCAAACTGCATAATATGACAAGCACTATTGAGAAGAAAAAATTCCTGCCTTAGGATATTTACAGTTTGATAATTTTCTAAGCAGACATCTAAATATAACTTTGTAAATAAATCTAGAAGTGGGTGGAGATAAGCTTTAGTGTGTTAAGAAAAAAAGGCTAAGGGAAACCCTACATTGGAGTTGGGCAAACAAATTTCCTAGAATCAGGAGACTTCTGAGGGTAAGATTATTAAGTAAAGAAATTAATTGCCTTTCTTATGTGCCCCCTTCTCTCATGATGAAATTAAGAAAACTTTCTAGCTAAAGTAACTTATTTAAAATATCCCATTGCTTGCAAAAAATATTGTACCAACGAAAATAAAGTGCCTCTATCCTTGTTGTGCTTGCAGTCAGAGTGTCCACAAACTGTAATTAAAACATAGGTTCCATTAGTTTACATTCAGTATGCTCAGTTTGATTGGGTAAGCATCTCCAGAAGGCTAATATGTTCCTTTTGTGTCTCCAGGAGGGCACACTGTCCCTCACCTGGGATTTTACCTCTATCTTCATCCCCTACATACTTCAAATAAGGACCCTGCAGCAACAGAACAATGTGTAACCACATAATTCAATCAATGAGTCAGAAATTTGCAAATTTTAATATAGTATACATAGTGTTCCATATATTTAATATTTTCAGTAAGGTTATATTTCACAGAATTGGGAAAAAGTATAACCTGAATAATCTGATTTCAGGGTGAAAATTTGGTGATCAGAACTTCCAAGGCTAATGTTACTTTCAGGTAATCACATAAATCAAGAATCACATAAATCATAAATCACATTTCCCTGTATTTAATTCTCACAATATATAATTTTCACATATTTGTTGGTGAGGGCTAGTGGAATTCAGGAGTCACTTCACTGAGGACGGGCTTTTATGTAAATGTGTTGGAATAAAACATATAACATACATCTCCTTGTACTTTTATTTCTTGTTAAAATATAACTATCAAAATATAAATTTTTTCAAACTTTTGTATGTAGGGAATTGTGAATTATTATATGATATAATGTATCATATTGTAAGCATTTGTTACTGATTTAACCCAATTAGTGTTGTCTTTTTACTTGTAAGTTAATTTCTAATTACTCACTGGAGCATCTGTGAAAGATGGTGAACTATTTTCACCCTCTTTTAGCAAAACCCCCTGGTGATTTGTCTGTTGGAGTTGGGTCATTGGGACACATAATCATATTTGTAGGTGTGAAAGGCTTTATTCAATGAACTTCATTAAAACTAACTTTCCTGGATCAATAAAACATGGTTTATCTTTACAGCAGCTTTTCTTGGTGAATTACTCTTTTTTTGAAGCATCTTTGAAGTTAGTCCAGAAATAGCTTTGATGTAAGGTTAACTTTAGAGCTGCTGAGAGTTTTCATGCCCTTTCTTTAGTGTTTTATGCTGTCAACACATTCAGTGATGGGAAACTCACTGATGCTGGTTTATAAAATATACTGTTTAATGTATTTAGAGTAAGTGTATCAAAATCTATACCTTCACATTAACAAACATAGACTGAAATATTTTGCTTCAACTTTTAATTAATTAAATTTTCCACACCAAGTTTGAAGCTTTTATCATTTTTCAATCAATATTTATGAAAGCTCATCATACAAAATGCACAAGCCTTCATTCAGATTCATAAACAAGCTTATGAATATTTCATCATAAGTTGAGATCATAAAATGAAGCACTTTGTAATTCTTTCAATAAAGAATGCCCGTGTATGAAAACAATGCTATGCTAATGAGCTCCTAATGGCATTTGTATTGGTTCCTTCAGCATCCTTGTAGGATTGCCACTGTTCAGGTACTTCCTGGATCAATAACTCATAATCCCTGCTCAGTTATTCAAAAGCAGTTGAGATGACACAAAATTTGAGTAACAACTTTACAAATAATTACCAAGTCCCAAAACAATACTGAGGGCTTACTTTCTGATTTAGAAATCAGGAACACGAGCATCATCAAATGATAGACTAAGACATAAAGAACTTTTTCAGCATGTAGTTCAGTGTCACCGCTATTTATAGGAGTAGCTGCTATGTGTCAGATATTCTATTTTTATTTCTAAGAATCTCATGGGCTTCATAACGAATATCAAAGGTTACCTGAGTGTCAAGTCCCCTTCCAAAATAGAATGCACAGGTTGGGATTAAAATCACATGTGCATTTCAAATATAATTTTGACATTTATCAATCAAAGGCATTATTTTTATGAGGACATTAGTCTATAGCCATTGATAACAGCCAGTATCACCCTTAGTATTCTTTGAATACTTGAAGAGTTTATAGAACTGGCAATAGCAAGGCATTGATCCATTCATCAACATTCAAATTTTTCTTTAGTATATAGTATGCTCCAAAGTTTATTATCATGTTGATATATACATGCATGTATATGTACATATGCATATATATGTATATCAAAAAAATTCTTAATATCTTAGACTTGAGCAAACATATAAATTAATAGAATTTCCAATAGAGAAATATGCCATAAATAGAGTGTTGAAGGTAGCTAATTTAGCTGTAGTAACAGGAAACAAGTTCTCTATAGAGGAACATTCAAGCAGGGTCTGAATGAAGGAGAAAACCCATACATGGGATCAGTATGAGGAAAATTCCAAACACAAGATCAAATGTGACTGCTCTGAGGAGACAGTGTTAAAATGGACGTGAAGGATTCAGATGAGGAAGTGAGGTGGAGACAGGAAAAGATTCATGGGAAAGGCAGAGGTAATGGCAGCTTGTAAGGACATGGATTCGTTTGTGGGGTGGTATTTTGTATATGGTGGGAAGCTATGTATGGGTTTTCAATGTAAGTATGAGTATCTTATTTTCATGTTTTAAAAAGGATGTTTCTAGCTGCTCTGTGGAATAAAGACTCTAACAGTGTCAAAAGTGGAAGCAAGTAGCTGAATGAAGTGGTTCTTGGCAAATTGAGAAGAGAGACAGGAGAAAGAGGTGGTAGAGGTCAAATCTGAAAATTTTAAAGTAGATTTGACAAAATATCCTCTTTTTCATTGGGCAAAATGATTTTGAAAATATTGACTCCCTGTTTTTCTATCCAAAAAGCTTAAGGCATAACAGAATGAAATGGAATGAGTAGACTGAAAGCAAATGAAGTCTAGAGTCTGAGTATCAGGGCTTGGAGAATAAAAGTTCCAGTTTGGACAATCCAATCTGAAATTTTCATTAGACATTGAAACAGAGAGTTACTTCTGCAGCTTAGTACTGAGATCAGAGCTGGATTTGGATATGTAAATTTTAAATATTACCAAGATAACATGGTATTTAAAAACCGAGAGGCTGGATATAATTACTTGCTGATATGGTACACAGATACAAGTGAAAAACACAGAAGGCCAAACACAAGACACACCGGGCCAACATTAGAAATTACACAGCCACCACAAGCAAAGGAGTTTGAGGAAGAGAGCAGAATAAAAGCAAGTTTTAAGATGTGTGATATTAGAGGAGCAAAATGAGGTAAGTGTGGAAAGAAGAAGGAAATAGAAATTACATCAATGAACAAGTCATGAATTTGTAAACAGAGGCCTCCATTACCAGTTTTGGAGAGTGTCTCATAAGACAGTAGTAAGAAGAGACGGGAGAGATGTTACATGCATGCTGTTTACCCAAGTAAAATCCAGAGACCCCGGAAACCAACTGTGTAAGTGTCAAGGGTGACTTACAGGAGGAGACAGCAGTGCCATTTCCTGAACAGAAACACACAGGCACAAAAACACACACAAACCATATGTTTGAAAATACTAAGTTTCAGATATCTTAAGCTCAAGTTGCCCAAATCACACAGAAAGCTGACCACTAATTGGATAGCAGGGCATTCAGCAAGATTTTAAAAGATACATGTAGCAAATAGAGCTATAGGGAGCATCATTTTCAACATTTAAATTCGCTGGGCAGCCTGCCTGAGAAAATTTGGATGACTAAAATATACATTAAAACACATTTGAAATACAGATAGGCTTCTGAGTGATGATGGTGAGTTTTATATTTTCCTGTCCTGACCTTTCTCAAGCTTTTCAACTTGGTTCTAAGTCTGCATTTGGAAAAGTGGGTCGATTAGTCCATATTTCCTTTCCAATGTGATAAAATAAACAAGAATATAGAACATACATTTTTCTTCATAAACAAGCTTCTTTGAGTGACTTATGGTGTGATAGAGCTATAGCTTGATGCAGTGAAAGGAGAGAGACCCCGCACAATTCAATATGAGTTGGAATTCTGATTCTCCTTCTTCCTAGCTGTGCGGTCCTCAGCAATCTATTTTTCCCCACAGCTCAGTTTTCTTGTCTATAGACTGAGGGTCACGAAGGAAACATCACTGTGTTCATGTGGATATACTACATGCATAAAAGTTTCAGCACAAGTATCAGTGCATCTGTGCTTAGTAAATGCTGGACTTCTTCCCATAGTTCCTGTAATGTATTCTAAAGACCTTTCACTCCAATTAAATCTGAGCTGAAAATCATAATAACTACGTTTTCAAATATGTATATAACATCAATATAGTTGGAGAAAGTTGTGTTAAAGTGTTTAACAATTCGATTACTTCATTGAGGTAAAGTTTATGTACAATGAAATGGATAAAATTGGTTGAGTTCTGATAAATGTATACTCCCTGAAGCACCATTCTATAAAGACATGCAATTTGTAACACCAAAGCTAATCTTCTTCTTTCTCAATATTTTCATGGGTTTCTGGTCAACCTCATATTTTATGAACTGTCCAAATAAATTGTGGTCCATGTTCACTATGTTGTAGTTCTTTATTAGAGTTTTTCATTTATCCTAAAGTAGTTGTCTCCCATTCTGTGGACTGCCTTTTCATTTGCTTAATGGTATCTTTCAACAGACTGATACGTTAATTTTGATGATCAATTAATTATTTTTAAAAATTATCAAGGGGCTGGCAATTTAGGTCAGCGGTGTAAGTGCCTACCTTGCAAGCACGCGGTAGTGAGTTTGATACCCAGTACCAATTAAAAAAAAAAGTACATTTAAAAATTACCGAGTGCTTTTCATGCTCTTGCTAAGGAATCTTTACCTTCTTTAGGATTTGAAAGATATCTTCTGATATTTTGTTTATAAATATTGTACCTTCAAATTTCATATCTTGATGTATAATTCACCTAAAATATTTGTGTAATTAACATTAGTTTTTAGCAATATACCTTCATGTACTTCTAGAGTTTTTTCTAGTGGTAAAACTCTAAATGTCTTCCCTTAGGATAAAATGGTGTTTTTGAATAACCACCACCTTTGGGTTCAAAATATAATCTTTCTTTAGAGTACATACATTTCTAATCCTCCTTACTGACCTTACAAGCTGTTTGAAATATGATTCATACAGAAGGCATAGCATTTTGCATTCATAACATTAAAATGAAACAAAAAAATAGTATGCAATCTATGTTTCACATTAATACTTTTCAAAACCTTTAACACTAACAATTATAACAAAAATATTATGGAAAAAGTGCTTTGAGCTTTTAGAATGGCCTGGATGTAATCAATAATGCGTACCTTTAAAGTTTCTTCCTTGGGATATACTCACATTACCTAAACAAATGCATGCTGGGCCTCAGATTTGAGGAAAGTTCATTTCATGGTCTAAAATACATGGAGTGATACACATATTTTTTGTTAACTTATGCCACAGTGAGCATATATCTAAGATCTCAAATTATTTTTACATTAACCTTTACGAAAATACTGATTTCCTTTTTTTTTTTAACTGGAAATTGTGCTTGCCGGGCCAGTGCCATACCACTGATCTGTACCCTTGGCCCCTGAATATAATGATTTCTCAAGTTGGAAATAAGAGAAAGTCCATTTTATCTCTTCATAATGAAAAAAATTGTTTTTCTAAAGTATTGTGGAAAAATGACCAATTTTGTGACCTAACCATTGCAAATTTGCATTATGCTCTTTGAAGTTGTTTTTAACATGTGCCGGTTTTATAATTGCCTCTTATTTCTAAAAATATCTGTATCTTGACTAAATAAGTGTCCGTTTGACAGTGTGTGCACTATCACAACACCAAGTCTCCCCGCTGTCTACCTAATTGTACGTATTTTAACCTGTGTGCAGCTGTAACGCTTTACTGTCTGGTATAACTGCATCCTGCTGCCCTGCCCCTGTGGCTGTTTCCCTGCAGGTCTGGATTCTGGACCAAAATCCCAGGTTCCCTTGTCTGGTAGCTACAGTCAGTGAGCTGCGGGCCCAGGAACACTGGGCTCCTATGCAGTTCTATCAACCTTACAGCAAACCACGCCTAATTCACACGTCACTGCTCATCTGCCAGAAATCTTGAGCCTTCTGCTTTCTTCCCAGATGATTCCAGGAGTTCCTGAGGCACTGACCTTATCTCTGCACAACCCACCACACCTTCCAAAATTCTGTTTTTCCTAATCTGTAGACCTGATTTGACAGCTCCTATTGCCACTGATACAAAACAAAAGTCATCCACACAGGCTTCAGTTTCAGGGCCCGGTACACCCCAAGTGCCAGCACCTGACGCACAGGGCGCTGCTGCTGTCCGCAGTCCTGATCAGCACCCGGACACCTCGGATGATTTCCACAAAACTGAAAAGAGGAGATTTTATGCACCTTTTAACGTGGCTTTCTTATCCTGATAATTGTCCCAGCTGTGTTGAGACTCAGGTCAGAACAACAGTACCAGACCTGACCTGGGAGCTGCAGATGTTCCCAGAGAAGAAAACTGTCCCCCAACTAGGATAGGCTGGTGATGTGCCCCTCCAGCTCCAGCTGCATCCTTCACTATCTCCCAGCACTGGGAACACTGGTGCCATCCTCTACCCCATGTCAGAAAGAGCTAGGAGGTGGCCTGGTTGGGTGGCGGGGGACCCCTGACTAATAGACTGGGAACCTGTGGGTCAGGGCTCCATCCGGTTCTCAGCGTTGGTCATTTTGTCTGCGGTCGAACTTGTAAATGTTTGCTATGATGCTTAGTATCTTCTGTAAGCAAAATTCTAACATTGAAAGTGACTCAGAACAACAGCATTATGCATTCTACAGCCTCTACTAGTTGGACTTCATTCTACTACATGAATTGTTAATAAAATCCCCACTCATGAAATGATGCTTATGCAATTGATTGATAAGTTTGACTGCCTATCCATGAGAAGACCTAAAGCAGATGATTTCAAATGATATAAGCTCCAAATGGATGTCGGTTCTAGAAAAATAATTTTTCTCTGTTTCTTTGATTTGTTTAACTCTACCCTGATGACTATTATAAATTTTGGGGTGATGTTTGGTGGCTTAGTTATTGACTACTTTAGTTAAGCAGTTGTACACTTCAAAAAAAATTTGTTAAATGAAACTCAACATGACAACTTTCCTGAAAGCAAAATGCAGTTAGTGACTCAGCTTCAAATTCATTTGATGCCATGCATTGGTTTTCTGCTGTGATAATTTCAATATCTGAAAGATACATTAAGAAAATACATGTTACAAAAAATTAATGCAAATTTTTTCCCTTTCTGGTGTGCATATTAAGATGCATATCTGTGTACATGTGCACATGATGCACATGTGAGGTGATGAGAGAGAGCCGTGGAGAACTCTCTGCCACGTATTTCCAAGTGCCTTTAATCTCAGCCATGGGTAGCATAGAAGCTATGATCATCATGTTTTTCTCCTAATCATGATCCAAATTTAGCCAGATATTGAGACAGTTGGATGGTTCATCCATCATGATCAAATTGAAAAAAAAAAAACAGTGGAAAGGTGGCCTTTTGTCCTCAAATGTCCAGTTCGCATTCCAAATAGCCCCACTTATGCAAATGAGATGGATGTCGAGATGTGTTTGGAAATTCACATTATAGTTCCAAATTTAGAGACGTTAGCAAAGCAAGGAAAAATTCCAGCTAGATAAAAGCTCTTGTAAGAGCAATAAAATCTTTCAAAAGTATTTGTGTTCTTTAAGGTAATAAAATCTACTTAGTAATGGAAAGATGTCAATATACTAAGAAAGATATACCTGAAAAGCAAAGGACATATTTTACAGAAGATAGAAAAAGATTATAATAGAAATGTCTATTAAAAAGTTGGATGGAAATATTCAAAGAAAATATTTCAATAAACTCAACCCTTAAATATTTTGTTGCCATACATGATTGGTGCAGTCTACAAATATGTGGGCATGGGAAAATGGCGCTGTCCATAGGTGCAAACCTTCACATCACTTTACTGCCTTCATCTTCCACCTTGTTCACAGAGGCCTGTGCTACGCAGTGGCTCAACAAGTCTCATTTACATGGCAGCTTTAGTGAAGCTTTCCTTTGGGGGGCTTCTTTCACGGAGAAAGGAAGAATCAATTTGGTTTCAATTCTCTTAAATTTAGCAAATGTAGTACCCATTACAGATGCCTGACATGTGTAAGTGTCCTTGAGGTAGAGTGAGAAATGGCTTCCAGGCCTGATTTTCACTGGGCAGTCACCTGTTCCCACTGGCTAGCCTTGGAGTCTCACCTGGCTTTACCTAGCTCTGACTTTTAGGATGGAATGACGGAGTCACTCCTCATTAGATACGAGCAGGCAATGTTGATGGATAATGAATAAATTTCTCCCACACACTTCCCCTAGAGGAGGTCTTCATGCCAGAGGACTGTTTGCAGGGGTGCTGATCAAGCCAACTTCTTTTTGGTAACCTCAGCATCCTGCCACTGGCATTCCACCCACAAAAGAAAAATGAAATCATGTCACTTACAGGGAAATGGGTGAAACTGGAGGCCATCACGTTAAGAGGAAAAAAACAAACCCAGATAGTGAAACACTGCATGTTTTTTCTTATATGAGGAAGAGAGAATAAAGACTATTAGAGATGAGGAGGAACAGGCCAGGGGGAGTGTAATGAGCGGGGCAAAATAATCAAAGGATGTTATATGCATGTACCTATATGCCAAAAATAAATTCATTACTCTGCATGACTAATTTACACTAATACATTTCTTTAAAAGATCAACTCCCCAAAATAAAGAGATAATAGGTGACAAACTGTCTATCCAATGCTGGCATTAAATATTGTCCTTTTCTTCCTCCCTCCTTGGGAGCTAGACAAGCAAAGAAAAAAGACATTCCCTGAGGTGTAGTGAGGTTTCAGCTCTTCAGGAGGAGGGACACATGAATTGAGATCACAAAATACAAAGCAGTCATGGGAATCGTTACATAAAAACTGAAAGTCAGATATCAGTTGCAGCTTAAAGCACGTAATGATGCCTCAGACAAGGAGAATTGTCACCCAAGGGTTCCAGGCCTCCTGGGGGACATCTTGCTGTGTAGCATTACCTGCTTCCTGGGTATAGTTGTGTCCACCCTTTCCTCTGCAGAATTCACCACACTCTGCTTCTTGATACTTGGTGCATCCCCAACCCAGCTTTTCTGAGGTTCCTTCCCTTGCCCTTCTCCTATTCTCACACCCGCTTCAGCCTTGTCCTATAAGAAAGGAGGGAAGAATTAGTGCTATTGCAGTTCAGCAAGGAACAAAAAGTACTCCCAGTGCAAGACACCAGCCAAGGGACATCCCTGGTCATGTGCTAGGCAGGATGAAGGCCAGGTCGCTTTAACTGCAGAGATCTGGGTCCCATGGGCCTGCAGCGCTCAGCTGCACAATGGGAACAGGCACAATGGTACATTTCCATGCTCCTGTTTCTCATGGGAATCTTATCCGCTGGGGGATAATGTTAACGATTAGACTGAACTATACTAAATTGCTGATATCTGAACTTTGATCTACATTTTGTATGACCCTGCCTAATCACTCTTACAGACACTTAAAACTTCGTAGTTCAGCTTTCCAGAGAATCACCTCCTGGACTGGATGGCTGGGTGGCATGGCCCTTTCTGTGCTCCCAGATGACCTGAAAGATGGTCATGTGCATCCTTTACTGTTAAAGCTTCTACTGTTCTTATTCTGAGAGCCTTGCCCAGACTGCCGGAGTCTAGCGAAGCTTACTGGCTGCTTCGAAATCAGTGATGACTCATTTTAAAACTGCTGCAGGCTGGGTCAGCATTAGTTCAGTTAGCACTAAGAATTTAATATAAAATAAATAATCTATGCAATTGGGACATTTTATATAGACATAGTCACTCACAAGCATATTTCTAAATAGTTTTGCAGTTGAGATTTTACTATTTCTGTATTTTGAGTGAAAATCAGCTCTACCAATCAGCTTCTTTTTAAATTTTGCAAGTAGGCAAATAAAAATTGCATAATTTTAGGATTAAAATCTGATGTTTTCAAACATGTATACATTATATACACTGTAGAATAGCTGATTCGCATATCTATTACATTTATGTTTGTATTGGGAACACTTAAGATTTACATGCCTAGTAAATTTCAAGTGTATAATACATCATTAACAACAAAAAGTCACCTGAAATTATTCCTTCAATCTACTGAAATTTTATATACCTCGACCAATATCTTCCCAGTCTCCTTCCCTCAGCCTAAACCCTGATAACTCCCATTCAACTCTGCTTCTGAGCCGAATTTTGTAGATTCCACACCCAAGTGAGATTGTGAGGTATGTCTCTTTCTGTGCCTATCAGCTTCATGAATTAGGGATAAGAAAGGGAGAGACAGTAAAGTAGAACCTTGGACCTAATTACAGCTTTCCTGGAACTTGAAAACAACTTTTGCCTCGTTTAACTGAGGCCAAAATAATTTCGCCTCACAAACTTACTTAAAATAAGTTAATGGAACCAAGCACACGCCCTTAATGCCCTTGAGCTGACAAAGGATTGGGTTTCTCCAGTCTCAGCTAATGATTCAGGGTAGAAGGCGCAATGCCCACTTTCCACAGCAGCTGGTTCCCAGGAAGAATGTCCTCAGTGGAAGTAAACAATACACACCAGCCGGTCTAATGACACATCTTTTTCCAGAGCAGATGATCCAGAATTTCTATCACTGCTACCAGAATAAAAATGTCCCTGCAGAGGAATCTCCAAGACATGGTGCTGTGGGGCCTAAGTACATATTATTTCCAACACCAATTTGAAGTCTGGGGTCTTCTGGGATTCTGAGTGCTGGTTTCAAGGGTAAAGGCTGTTTCAGGTACGGCAGCCAAATGCATAGTTTTTGAAGTGAGAACTTGAATCTTTGACTCACCATCTACTCGTTTTATGATGCTTAGCCTTTTATGGGTGAGTTTTTTAAACTATAAACTTAAGAAATCAAAAATACAACAGTGCAAGGAGCAATGAGCTATTGCATGTGAAGTGTCTACCTTGCTGCCAGCCACACGGTAAGAGCACAATTACAGATAGTTACACTCAGTGAGAAAAATCGCTTAGGAGGGTGGCATGTAATTGGAAAGCTAACCCACGCCTTTTATGCTAAAGGATTACTCAAGTTAGAAGTCAATGGCACTAGATGCTATTGTTGTCATTTAAATGTAGGAACTGTTAGAAATTTGTTTCAGCTACAAAGATATTTAATACTTCTATAAAGAACAGATTAATAATACACATTTTACTTTTTTAGCTTAGAAATGACCTTTGCTCAAGTCTTATATGCCTCCTAGAATTAGGATTTCTTGTACCTTGACTTTTTTACACATATAATTATGTAATTTTCCAGAAACAATAGGACTGCCAGGAACACTTATTGAATGCTTCCTTCCAAGCATACTTCATGCATGCTTCCTACTCATGACAAGCTAGGAGGGAGGTATTATTGACAGTGTCATTTTACGTGGACAAAGAAGCATGAGGTATGAGTCGCTCAGACAACTCAGATATTGCCTGAGCATCAATCTGCCTGTCTTGCATCTTCACACATCATCTAAAAGCCCTTTAATCACAAAACTGTACATTCTTCATTATCTACCTCATACTGTCTTATTTCCTCAGTATCTCAGATACCTCACAGAGAATAATCCTGCAAACCAGAGGGCTTATTGGATGACAACATGGTGCAATATAGTTTGGCCAGGAAATCCTAGTGTTCGAATTTGATTCTTTCACACATCTTTAGATGGACTTCAAAAGACTGATGCCCACGCTAACACTAAAAGCCTTGATTACACCCCATTGTGGGGCCTTCTGCGCAGGAAAAGAGAGATCAAAAGAAAACAAACTAAGTTCTTTACTTTTTCAATAACTTTATACTTGTCTTCACATCATATGTGTCAATTACTGCACATATTTTTTTTCTTTTCAACAGTACCTGAGTCCTTCTTATGGTATCTGTTATGATCTCATTGGAGCATAGCAACTGTTCCCTGTCTGAAAGCCAAAGGAGTCATACAGTCACTTTTCTGAACTCCCTTGGGTACACACATAAGTGGTTTCAATGGAGCAAATCCAATGTACCTTTAATGCACGGCAGTAAAACATCCCCTTTGATAAGGGGCAGTGAAATTCAACTCTGATGGAGTGATAACTCCATGGATTTATGGCAGTGTAGGTACCATCAAAAGAAGTAACATTTGCAGCACCCAGGACCAGCAATACTGATGTTCTCACATAACTGACTCTATACTGCGATTTTAGTTGTAGTTTGACTATTCAACCCACCTTACACGTTGACAAAAGTATGTAATTCATTCTCTAAAGTACTGGGCACTGTCGTGATTCACTTTTCTTTTGCTTAGCTCATGTGATGAATTATCAGGAAAGAGAGCACAATTATTCATACCATTGTGTCCATGTCTTTGTTACATACATTTGCAACTCTTTCCATCATATAAGGGAATCCCTTTTCCTAGTCCTTGAATCTGATATTTTTCTGACATGCTAAGACCAAAATAAAACGTCAGAAATAATTCAATTACCACTTCCAAGCCAGAATGGCAGGAAGACTTGCACATTTTTCATTATGTACCTTGGAATTCTCTCCAGCTGCCATCTGAATAGGAATTGGCCATTCTGCTGGGCTGCTGACCAGCCAGCCATGCCTTCCAGCAGGGAGTCATGGCCGCTTGGACGTCCTAGGCACGGTGGCTGCCTGCTCTCTAACAGAGATAAGAAAAACCGTCAAAATGAACCTGGCTCAAATTACTGTCCCACAGAGTAATGAATTTAACAATTTGTTCTCATTTTTCAAATAGTATGTTCTGGGGATTTTTGTTGTACAGCCAAAGCTAACTGAAATATTCGACATTGGATGGTTTTTGATATTTATACCTAAGATTGTGCTGGTTTATGTGAGCCTCCAGTAAATAGTAATTTGGTGTCTGTAAGCAGAAGAAGTATTTTCAAGAACTGTGTCCATAGTTTTCACTAACTAGTCAGTAAAAATATATAAATAAGTAATAATGATTTTAATCTATATTATCAGATGACAGTGTTTTATTTTCTGGTTTTTTTTTCTTTCCTTTGGCCTTAAATAAGATGATTATTTCAAAAAAATCCAGACAATCAATAGTTAATTGGTTTATCTGAAGACAATATTCCTCATTTCCAGCTTAGAAATAATCCATAATAAGTATTCAGCAAAATCAGGGATTTAGCTCACTGGTATAAGCGCCTGCCTGGCAAGCATGAGGTCATGAGTTCGATCCCCAGTACCATAAATAAATATTCAGCAAGAATATAAGCACATAAACAAAATGATTCTTAATGCTTTTTTTAAAAATGCCTAATTTCTTTATTATTTATAAAATACTGGTTCTGTTGGTATATATTGATATATACATTATAGGATCATTTAACTACAATGAAGATTAAGTATATAGGATTTTTCTTTTAAATTGAAATTTATTTGATGTATAAAACAAAATTTTTATTCATATTTATTTTGGGGCTACTATATGATATTTTGATAAAGGTACATCTTATGTAATGTTTAAATCTGGATCCACATATTATTTTTAATGCTAAAAAATTGACTAAATATTAAGATTGCTATGGTTTTGATTTTAAATATTCTCCAAAAGTCAAGTAGGAAAGATTCAGTCAACAGGCTGTGACACTACTTAGAGATGACGGAACCTTTAAAAGAGGGGATGAACCAAGTGTCACAACACACACCTGTAACACCAGCCCTTCGTGAGACTGAGGCAGGAGAATTGTGAGTCCAAGCCCCACCTGTAAAACCTAGAAAAACCTTGTTACAAGATAAAAATAAAAAATGCCTGATTGTGTAGCTAAGTTCAAAGGACCTGGATTCAATCTTAAATAGTGAAAATGGGGAGAGAAAAAAGGTAACGGGTTACTGTAAGAAAATTAGTGAAAGAAAGAATGGGAATGTGCTTTAGAGGGAATGTTGAGCACTGGCCCCTCTCTCTCTCTCTCTCTCTCTCTCTCTCTCTCTCTCTCTCTCTCTCTCTTTCTCCCACCATGAAGTGACTGTGTTCTTGTATGATACATCCCTTCCACGATGATGTCTCAGCACTGGTACAAAGACAGTAGTGCCAGAAAATTATGGCCTCAACCTCAAAAACCACGAGCCAAACTTTGCCTCTTTTAAATTCATTTCTCCAACTATTTAGTCACAGTGGCAGAAACCTGATGAATAAAAATGTTAATTTGATGTGTTTAATAAATGTCTCAGTTCTACAAATCACAAAAATAAACTTGTAGTCACTTAATTTTACCTATATCATCAGATAAGGGAGCAATGTTTAACTTTCTTTTGCTCTTTACTTTTAGAAAGATAATTATCCCAAGTGCATCCAATCAATTATTGTGATTCATGGGTTCCATATTTGTAAATGTATTTACTCATTAAAATTTATGTGTAAATATGGTGTTAGATAATGTTGATGTCCAGTTGACTTAATGTAAAGTACTGTGTTGCCTATGTTGTCCTCTTCTGATCTGCTCTGTACTACCCCTTTTTGTTTTATTCTCTTTTAAATAAAAAAAAAAATTTATGTGTAAGTGCCAGGTTAGTACTCCTGGTTATTTTGTGACCCTTTTTGGATATGTAGAGAGCAATAATCTGAGTCACCTGATTGGTACTTATCTAGCTGAAATGGAGATGGTAATACTTTGTCATGTTTTATTTTTTATGATATGAATGTTTTTTCTAGTGTCATGGTTGAGCATGTTTTTCCTTTTTTTTTTAATTTTGTGGGTTTTTGGTGGTACTATTCCTCTTTAAATTCTACCCAAGGACAGCCCAAAGTGCGTAGTGTCTAGGGCTCCTAAGTACAAAGGGATTGCACTTACCTATGGGAAAATGTGTGCTTAATAAGCTTTGTTCAGGCACAAGTTACAATGCTTCTGTCCTCTTGATGTGAATATATCAACAGTATATATCAAATGGGTTCTTTTAAACCAAAACATAAATAATACAGCAAATTTATGGACCATTCAGTTAATAAGAAACCTAACCCTATAATGCCCCGAGAAGCAATGACTCATTATTTACTAATTCAAAGGTTGTGGTGACTTAATGGAACATTGCTACAAATAATGAATGTACTATGTGTTACATTTCTATTCAATCACTAATAATTTACTAATATCTAAAGATGCAGCTACCTTATAATTTCAGGTCTATTTCAAGGTTGAAAAGTTGTATGTTAAATTAGGTTCTTAAATTCAGAAATATATTAGATCCAAACAACTGAAAAATTCTCATCACCATGCTGGCTTAATTTTTATTTGTGAATCAGGGTAATGATGCATAGGAAAGTATCATGGTCATTATGGTAGCAAAATGCAGGGATGTTTACATTCTCCATGCACTGTCCTCTTAACTGCATCATACTACATGTGAAATTCTTCAAATGTTCCCCAAGATACTGATGGTTGGAGAGCCATTAAAGTACCTACAAATCAACACGGGGACAGGTCAATGGCCCAGGCTCACCGCGGTTCAGTGCCTCATGGCTCTCTTACACTACCTTCTGACCACAGGTCAGTACTTACTTGATTGAAGTAGTTCCTTAAAACAAAATGTCAAAGTAGCCCTAGGTTCATCTCCCTCCAGTATAACATTGAAAAACAAGCATAGTTTGCCAAAACAATTTTACCAGAACTCAGGAAGAGTTGCAGTTTTACAGCAGTGAAGCAAAAGTGTAATCAAGAAAAAGTAAGTTAAAAATGATTTTTTTTTTTAAATTCCAGTTGAAGGACCAGGGATTTAGCTCAGTTGGCTCAAGCACTTGCCTGGTAAGAATGAGGTCAGGAGTTCAATCCCCGGTACCAAAAAGTAAAAATAAAAAACACAAAAAATAAATAAAATGAAATGAAATTCCAGTTGAAAATAAGCTTTAAAAAAACACAGAGCCCTTATGTGACCACACATGACAAGAAATACAGTTTTTGCAAAAATAGTTTGTAAAAGTCACTAAGTAGACAACTACAGTAGGTAACAATAAAAGATGTTCAAACTCTGTGAGTGAAAGAAAACACATTGCAATGCTCCAGTGTCCAGATTCCAACCAGAAAACTGCAGGGCATATAAAGGATTAGGAAAATATGTCCTATTTACAGAAATAAGTAAATAGATTGAAGAAAAATCATGCTTGAGGAAACACAGGTTTTGCCAGTACTAGACAAATACTATAAATCAAATTACTAAAAGGAACTAGGAAAGCAATACCTACACAAGTGAAGACCATTACCCAGAGTTAATAGTTATTAAAAGGAGCCAAATAGGAATTCTGGAGCCAAAGTGTGCAATAGCTATAATAAAGAAAATTAATAGTAGAAGACTTCCACAGTCAGTGGAACAAAGAAAGAATCTGCAGTGGATGATATCAAGCTGACCTTTGCATGTATGTGTGTGTGTGTGTGTGTGTGTGTGTGTGTGTGTGTGTATGTGTGTGTGTGTGTGTATATATATATATATATATATATATATATATATTCTAAAAAGAAGAATAAGGGGAATTATATTTTTAAAAGTCATGGTCAAAGCCTCGTGACATTGATGAAGAGCATGATAGTACACATCTGTGAAACCTAACCAACTCCAAGTACTGTAAACTCAAGAAAATTTGGGAATATATGATATATGATTCAAAAACCAGGCTTAAAATACATTGCAATCAAACTGCAAAACTAATGATAGAGGGTACTGAAAACAGCAGCAAGAGAGCAACTTTTCATGGAAAGGAAGTTCTCAGTAAGATTGAAAACTGACTTCTCAGCAGAAATGATGGAATCTGTCATGTAGTAAGGTGATCTATTACAAGTTACGAAAGAAAGAAAAAAGTCAACCTTGAGTTCTTTATTTGACAAAATTATCCTTCAGACATAAAGGAGAAGTGGGACGTGGGAGGTGCACAGCTATCTCCCAGCACTCTGGAGATGGGGCAGAAGGGTGGCTATGAGTTTGGGGCCAGTCTGAGCTACGCAGTGTGTTCAAGTACAGCCTGAACTCCGTAGCAAGACCCTGTCTCACAAAAACCAAAGTAAATAAATAAGACAGGAACACATTTCCCAATAAACAAAAGCTAAGGGATTTCTTTCCCACTAGAATTGTTCCACAAGGTAGTCCTTCTGAATGAACTTCCCTAACTGGAAGAATAAATACAGCTGAAAAAGGTAACTGCCTAAAATAAATGGGAAAAGTGGTACCTTAGCTTCAAAATCCACTTTTTCTTTCCTCCAAGATTTAAAACGTAAGTATATGAAAATAGTTATGAATCTGTGATATTTGGCAGCCAATGTATTTTCAAACTGGAGTCACCTGTGCACACGAAATGTAGATGAATACTAGAAAGTTCTCTCGGGGTTATGATTTTTAAAAAGCTGCCGTTAAGCACTTTCTTTCTACTGCTCATAAAAAGCCATGGTGCCTTACAAATAGATACTCAGAACTGAGTTACTATTAGTCATTTTTGTCCCAAATCAGCTTTATCAATGTTTTTGCACTATTTCCTAGTGACACAGTATTCCTTTGCATTCAGTTACGGGGTAAGTCTTCACTGAACTTTACAATTTTTTGTTAATCCAACGCAGCTTTCATGCATTTCAAACAACCTCAACTGAGTCAAGAATTTCATTGTGTAATTTAGAGATAAAGACTTTTCTTCCAAAAAAGAGGTTAAAGTGATACTGCATATATGATTTTTTAAATTAGTAGTACCTGTAATTTTCACAGGCTGCCCTCACCTTTACCTCCTGTGTGCTGTTTTCCCTTTATTCCGCATTGTCTTATGTAATACTTAACTAAGGAGATCTAGGATTTGTAAAGGGTTAGTAGGTTAATTTTAAGATCTTGGGTATAAAAACTAACATTTTATACTAATATAATCAGTGACTTCATCTGAATTCCAATTTTTGTTGCTATCATTAATGTATTCTGTCACTTGGGTTTTTTCTCTTTAATATTTCTCATTTAACTATTTTTGTAATTAAAAATTAATTAAAAATAACTACCATAAAATATTTAATTATCTTACAGTTAATAAACATAAAATATACTTTTGTTTACAATTGAGAACAGCATACATAAATTTATATTATTCATCATCATGTAAGAAAATTTAGCACCATGATGCTCATTCAAATTGATAGAAAATGTAACTGAATTTTTGTTCATTGTATGAGTTATTATTTACTGATGATTGTATTAGCTGCACACAAGTAGGCAAGGCCTTTAAACAGCGATTTAGGTATTGCACACTGTTGTTGTATTGTGTCTATACAACTTATTCTTTTAGGAAGTGTTTGGATAGGAAGGGTGTGAGTTTCCTCATAAACATGTATAAACATCCTAGCAAGATCAGGCTTACTGTCAAAAGGAAACACTATCTTCCTTAAGCTGACCTTAGGTCATCTTTAAGTTTCATATGAAATTAGCTTTATGAGTTGTGGGGATTTTCTTGTTGTGATTGCAAGTAAATTACACTTTGAACTTTTCATGGTGTGCTCAAATCTCTCTATCTTTCCCTCTGTCTTTCTGTCTCACTCTCTGTCTCTCTCTCTCTCTCTCTCTCTGTCCCTCTCCCTCCTCTCCATCTCCCTCTCTTTCTCTTTCTCTTTCTTTCTTTCTCTTTCTCTTTTTCTTTCTCTTTCTCTTCTCTCCAATTATTTTTTTCTTTAATACTGTACTGGAGTTAATATTTCAACTAGTGCAGTTTTATCTTCTCTGTGAATAAAAAATATTCTCAGAGTGCAATTTACAAAGGAAGGAAGGATTAAAATATAAACTCTTGTCTCAGGCCCTGCATCCAGTTGGAAGAGGAGGACCTGGAATCAAATGCGCCACCCCTGCCCTTTGGATTCTCCGCAACACAGGGCAACAGAGGCAACAACAACAAACTGGCCTGATCAAAGAAGAGACCAATATCCAAGAGGAAAGTTGAGCTTCAGGACTTAAGTGATAGCTTTCTACAAAGACCATGTAAGAGACAGCCTTTGGGAGTTAAGCTTATAGAGGGTGACAGCTAAACTGGGATCCCCTGGTATCCCTCTGGGTGGCCCAGATTTAGACCGAGAAGATCACAGAGCCTGCATTTTGTTGTAAGAGGTCAGCTGGAGTGATAGTCACATGATGGGGTCTTGAAGAAGGAATTTAATACAGTGATATGTTTGCGCACTGGGGCTGCTGCCTGTATTTAGCAGAACTTAGTGGTCTAATCTAGTATTACAGGCAGCTGAGCTGGTTAGAAATATTATAGGCAGTTGACAGGGCTAGTTCCTGGAAGAAGCTGGCACAGAGGACCAGATGTCTGATGACCTTGGAGGGGACACACACTTCTTGCTGTGGGCCAGATCTTGGGACAGAAGGCAAAAGAAATGCAACCACATCCATAAGTAAAATCCTTGGGGATTAAATCTGGATCACCTTGAGAAGTCAGGAGTCACCATTCCAATCCCTAGGGAAGAGACTGCTCTCTAAGAATGCCCACTTTCTATGTGACTCGCTTCCCCATCTGCTCGTAATTTAATCAATTTTACCTGAGCTATTAATCTTATTGGATGACCACAGTTCTGTCCCACCTTATGCCCGCCTTTTGAGTTCCCTGGTTTTCCTCACCTTCGACCCATCTTGCCTTGTGGTTTTGCTCTATAAAATTCCCTAGAAAAGACAGTATTTGGCAACTCACTCAGGACCCCTTCTGTCTCTCTCAGACAGACGCTTTCTTCCTCTCAATACATATTCCTACTCTTAACCTCCATTGTTCCTAAAATTCAGTCTTCAATTTTGGAGAACACGAACTCATTCCAGACTTAGTAGGTAGGGAGTTTCATTCCCCTAATCACTAGCACAGGTCAGCATAAGTGTGGCCTAATCGTCTTCACTCAAATCTGAGTCCTCTTTGTTTTGGTTAATAGTTGTTTATGACTGGTTCCTAGAGTTTGCCAATGTCTATTTAAAATTTGATGCCACTGTTTTTGCTGAATTCACTACTAAGGTCCAGGTAACATAGTGTGGCTGCAATTGGTTTTCTCTCTATGACACTAACTGGATTGCCTAGGGGATGTAACTAATACTGTGACTTTCTCCCAAAGAACACAGCACTGGATCAAAGAAGTTGCATATCTCAGCACCAAAAAAAAAAAAAAAAAAAAAAAAAAAAAAAAAAAAAAAAAAAAAAAAAAAAAAAAAAAAAAAAAAAAAAAAAAAAAAAAAAAGCAAGAAAGCAAACAAACCAACAAAAAGCAGAAACATGAAAAGACAAAGCAAAAAAAAAAAAAAGTTTCCAAAACTTTCAAGTTCTCCAAAATTGGTCCAGGATGCATGGAGGAGGAGGAAATCGCAAACTGCACAGCACATAAATCTAAAGTGATGCCAGTGGAGGTAAAACAGTTCAATAAGGTGCTTGAAAAATTTAAATAAAATATGACAAATCAGATTATGACCTTAGTGAAACAAATCAATGAGTCTTGAGAGGACACTAATAAACAGTTAGCACAGCTACAGGAAGATCTGCAAAACACAAATGCTTAGCATAAAAAAGAATGGAAGTCCATAAGAAAAATCCAAGGGAAACTCAGGTGATTGAAAACATGACTGACAGCATGGGTAGCAGAAGGGAAAATGTGAAGAGAAGAATGTCAGACCTATGGGACAGGGCTGAGGCCAACAGTTAGCTGATGACAGATACGTTAAAACAATGAGGAATCATGAAAACTGGACACAATAGCTCCTAGAAAACTCAAAAAGGATAAACATGAGAAATTAGAATTACTTAAAATTTAGAAGAGACCACAAAGGGCATAAAGCCTATTTATGCAAGTAATAGAAGAAAACTTTCCAGTCATGGAAAAAGAATTCAACATATAGATAAGTGAAGTATGTAGTACCCCCAAGTAATCACGATCAGGAAACAATTACTCCACAACACGTAATAATTAAAATGACAAAAATAAAACATAAAACAGAATCTTAAAGGCTGCTTGAGGAAAGCAACAAATCATCTGTAAAAGAAAACTAATCAGCATTATAACAGATTTCTCAAAATAAATCTTAAAGGCAAGAAAAACTGAAATTAAGTGTTTTTTAAGTTCTTTAAAAAATTTCCAATCCAGACTATTATACCCTACAAAATTATCATCCAAAATTGATGGATAAATAAGACATTTTAATAATAAAGAAAATCTAAAAATTTCACGACCACCAAACCAACACAAAAAAATTCTGAAGGATATTCTAGGAGACTATTAATTTAATAATGCCAAAAATTCCCACTAAAATGAATGCTTCAGGTAGGGCTAGCAATTAAGTAAAAGGAAAAAACAGCAAAACAACAACATGAAAATTAATACAATGACAAAAATAAGTCAATATCTATCAAGTATAATTACCAATATAAGTGGGCTCAGCTCACGCATGAAAAGATACAAATTAGCAAAATGGATAAAGAAGCAAAAGTTGGCATTATGTTGTATTCAAGAAACAAACTTAACAACAACAAAAAAAGAGATCCCAAGATTAAAAATCAAAAGCTAGAAAGCAAAATTCCAAGCAACAGGAACAAAAAACAAACAAGGTTACCTATCCCATTTCAGACAAAGTGGATTACAAGCTACAGTTGATCCAAAGTGGCAAAGGACATTATATAATTGCTTGTGGAACTATTCAACAGAAAGGTATAACAAGTATAAACATGTATGCACCAAATTACAGTGCATTGAACTTCATAAAACAAACTCCAATGAACAAAAAATCAGACAAACACCAATACAAGTAGTAGGGATCTCAGTACCCACCATCACAAATAGAACAACTAAGCAAAAAAAAAAAAAAAAATCAACGAAGAATTATTAGAGTTGAATTAAACTTTCCAGTAAATGGGCATAATAGATAAAGAGTGTTTTTACCCAACTGCAGGGTACAAATTCTTTTTAGAAACACACAATACTTTCACCAAAGTAGAATACATATTCGCTAAGAAAGAATGCCTAAGAAAATGCAAAAGGATCAAAATTTTACCATGTATATTATCAGATCTCAGTTCAATGGAACTAGAAATCAGTAGCAAAAGAAATCACAGAAAAAAGCAAACATATAGATATCAAACAACGCACTCACAAAGGAAAGGAAGAAATAAGACAGTTACTAGAATGAAATAAGGCCAGGAAAATATACCTGTACTTATAGGACACAATGAAAGCAGTTCATGAGTGAAATGGATAGCAGTGAATGACTACATTATAAATGTGAAGTGAGCCCCCAAAACTTAACAAATAATGCATCTCAAGGACTTAGAAAAACAAGAGCCATCTAAACCTCAAGCTTGTACAAGGAAGGAAATTATAAAGATCAGAATAGAAATAAATAAACTGGAAACCAAAAAGCAATATGAAGAATCAATGAATGGAAAAGCTGGTTGCTTGAAAGAATAAACAAAATAAAAAATACCTGAGCTAATCTTACCTAAAAAGGAAAGAAAAAGCATAAATGTATGCAATCGGAAGGGAAAAATGAAATCACAATGGATACAGTCAACATCCAGGGAATTATTAGCAACTACTTGATAATTATATGTATCCAAAATTGAAGAACTCCAACGTTTAACAATTACAGACTGTGCTGGAGAGAGAGGGGGCCAAGATATGGACAGAAAAACACAGAGATACAATAAAAGAAAGACAAATTGGAAGTAAAGAGAAGTTCACATTCTTTCCCCAAATAACAAATTTAGCTATCTAAAAATACTTTTTAACATTTTGAATATATATTAATTTATTTCATTTATACTACTTGTTCATGTCAGATCATTGGAAAGTTTTTGTGTCATTCTCTTTCTTTTCTGTAGAGATCTTTTTGGTTTATATATTGTATTGAGTAACTATTTTGAAGTTAGTGATACACATTGTGTTAACTATTACTATTCTACTATAATTTTGTTATGAAATTTTGTTCATAACAACAGCAACGAAACCCAATATGAGCTCTTGGTTCATGCTCTCCAAGCCGGGTGACATAAACCTAAAGCCCTTAATCTGGAACGCCTACCACTTCTATCTTGATATGCTTAAATACTTTATAATTTCTCCAGAGATCAAGCACCTTCCTGAAATTCTCAAACCCTCCTACTTTCTCCTTTGTAACCTTATCTCACTACATACAGCCAACTCTACAACAGAGCAGCAAAGTGCTACCTCTTCTTGGAATCCAAGATGTCCACAAGACTAATCGAGGGTGTCGAAGCTACTGTTCTCCAGGAGGTGGGGCCAGGCTGGCAGCACTGCCTCTGACTCCTTGCCCAAGGACATTACTTGAAAGCTGACTGACCTTGACAATGACTTAGGCTGTGTAAGCCTCAGTTACATCATCTGTAAAGAGCAAAGATGAGGCAGTTGTTGGAAAGTGTCATTAGATAAATCGTAGCAAGTGTTTAGGATGTTATGTGGCAATAGAGTAAGTATTCCAAAATTTTAACTACAAATAAAAGTATTTCTAACATTATGGTTACATCCTGCACATTAGTAAGCTGTGTCTACTGTGTTTGGAACTGGAAATTAAAACTTTCAGTCTCTTCTCTCAGGCTTAACAAATGAATAGTAAACCTATAGAATATATCAATATTGTGCCCAATATTACCAAACTGATAAATATCGCAAAGAAAACTCAATGAGTAGGTTCTCAAGAGAAATATAATCATGGAAAAATAATCATTCCATAAAGAGAAAAATTATTTATAATACCAGAATGGAAAAAGCCTTTCTAACCCTGCCTCAAAATCTATAAGCCATAGAAAAAAATTAATTTGATAAATTGTACTAAATCAAATCAGAGTTTATGCATGACATACAACCCAGAAAAAAACAAAAAGTTTATAACAAACTAGGAAAAACATATTTTGAATTCAATTAAAAAAGATGAATGTCCTTCATATATCACTGTGCTAATAGGTAGAAAAAGGCCATTAATTCAGTAGTAAAAAAAAAAAATGAAAGGGAGATTCAAGCAGACTTTAGAACATAGGAAATATGAAATATGAATGAGTCCTAAAACAAAAGATTCTCAGTGTCAACCACACTAGGAAATTCTAATTAAAGCTACTCTGTAATACTGACTCTCCCCAACCGGTTGTGCAGAATATGAAGGCTAATGAGACACAGTGGCAAGAAGCAGACGGGATAATGCTTACACCAACCCTGTGGAAGCTGGTCCTGTGTGTCATAATCGAAAACACACTTTCCTTTTGCTCAGTAATCCTGAGTATTTCACACACACACACACACACACACCTGCAAAAAATTAATCAATATAAGTACAAACTTTTTTATTTTCAATAAGCAGAAAATTGAAATCTAACAAGGGTCCATAAATAAGGATCTGCTTAAATGAATTAGGATCAAGTCATAGAATAGTAAAAATACTCTGTAATTAAAATTCGTCAAAAATAACAAAGTAAAAAAAGGAATAACTGTGTGTACTAATATGAAAAGATGTACTAAATATATTAAGTTGATAAAAGAACTAGAGGTGGGAAAGAGTGTGTGTTACATCATCATTTGCTTTTTAGAGTTTAGAGGAAGGAAGTGTATCAGTATTTCTATCCTATGAAACTGTTCTGGAGTAGATGCCCAAGACACCCATGCCACGTGACAGGTGAGTTTTTCTTTTGTTGGGCGGTGTGACCTCAGCAGGGGCGCCATAATGCATTCAGACATCAGTGATCAGTGACCATCCCGACTCAAGGAAACAAGAGTTGCTATTTTTAATATGATTCCCAGGTTTGGACAAAATCAGACGGTGACACATCATGGAAATGAACAGCAGCAGCTTTGCATATATATTTATATATATATATATATATATATTTTTTTTTAAGCAGCACAGTGCTTATTACATGATATGTTTGTGTGCACTTATTACATATATATTATAAATATATATGTATATATATAGAGAGAGAGAGAGACAAAGACAGAGACAGAGACAGAAAGAGAGGGACAGAGAGAGAGAGACAGAGACAGAGAGCTACAGATTTCATTCTCTTAGGGTTATATAATCATGCAGGCCACCAGCAATGTCAAGTGGCACCTCTTAAAAACAGACCACATCTGCTTCTGAGAGCTGGTGACTCAACACTTAGCATCACATACTGGAAAAACTACAGCTTCAGATAATACGCTACACACAGGACAGGTAGGATTTGAGTGTGTCTTAACCCTAATACCTCTGGGCTTTCCACTGAGCCAAGACCCCTTTGCTGCAGAAATCAGATCTAAACTGTGAAAGGGTTCCCAGTATGATTGCAAACAAGGAAACGATGCTGTGCTAGAGTGAACCAGCACATCTCCATCAACACCAGAATCACTGCATAGGAGGGACAGAAGTGAGGGAAAGGGTTCCAGTGTGTGATAAGTGAGGGTTTCTGGAGCTGAGGGGAACCCACTACACACACACACACACACACACACACACACGGGGGGGGGAATAAATGGGGAATTCAAGTCAATCTGACTTAAAAGTGACTATTCTCCAAACAGCTGCTTACTGTCATCTTTTTAAGTTGCACAGTTTTCTAGCGCTAAGTTTTCTAGTGCTGTGAGAAGTTTCTAGTTCCACCAGATTTCTGAGTATAACGTCATTTCTGTCATCAGTTCAGATGCCTACATCTCATCAGGGAAGGGGAGCAGATTCATAGTGTGACCATTAATGATGTGAAATCAAGAACTGAAGTCATTGTCAGTAACTCCTGAGGAAACTGCTATTCAAGTAACAAAGCTGCCACATGGGAATCCAGGTTCCATTGAAAAGGAAGTCCTGTTGCTTTAGAAAATTTGCACCTTGAAACCAGTAGCTGTAACATTAAAGAATACTTCAAAGCAGACTGAAGTTGGCCAGAGGGTAATGCAGAATAAGTAATTTTCCATTAACACTGGGATGAAACAAATTTCAACTCTTACTGCTGAGATTCTGACCATATATGAAAATGAAGTATCATATTAAGGCAATTGTCCAGATAATTCCAATTCAAATCACCACTTATTTGATCTGGGAATCACAAAAAAATTTACCATCAGAGAGTTCTTTGAACTAAACTCTGCAAATAAGTTGAGTGCATACTCCTCCTATAGACAAAATCATTCATAAATTATGCCGGCTTGTTGATGCACTAGTTGTATGCATTATTAAACATATGTAAAACAATATCTTAAAATAATAATATAAAATAGATATCAGTGTAAGCACCCAATTGTGTTACTCAGCTCACTCTCTCTGTGACAAATACCTGTGATAATCGACTTATAAAGAGAAAATATTTACTTTGGCTCTCAGTTTTAGAAATTTCAATCATGATACAGTAGTCTCTTTGTTTCTGGTCTATGATGATAAGATTTCAGGGTAATGTAAAGCCACTCAACCCTGACTTAGACAAGAAAGAAAAGGACAGGACCAGGATCGCACAGTCATGCTAAAAGGCACACTTTCGAAGACCTGAAGGTCTCCGAGAAGGCCCTACTTCGTAAAGTTTCTACCAGCTCCCAGTCACACCAAGCAGGGTACCAAACCTTTCTACACGCGGGCGTTTGGTTAGTGTTCCAGGTTCAGCTGCATCCTCCTCCTTTTTTGCATGCAGTGAACCACTTTGGTGTGAACACATTCTGGAACCCGTCAGTCTGAAGTTCTGGTTATCATGGTCCAGAGTGCCGACAGACAAGTGAGGTATGTTTACACATGCGCACTCGCCTGCGATCACGGTGAAAGAGACTGAGGAAATGCGTTCTACCCTCTAAGCAGCGGCTGAGCCACTCTGCGAAGCAACTTAAAGTCTGGGTGATTTATTGCACTTGCTGCCTCGTTGATCCTCCACTGATTGCTCGTGTCATAATTGTAAGTGTTTGAGAAATTAAATCACAAATTTTATTCAAAATTTTTCACAAATTCTTCCCTCTAAATACTATAATATCGATATATGTAAAAGTTTAAGATAAATAAATATACTTATCCCTTGGTCGAAGATCCAGAGTAGATAACAATTATATGAATGTTCATGTCACTTACAAAAAATGGCGCAGTATTTGAAAATTATAGCCTTGCAAGTGGCCTTCCATATACTTGAAATCATTGCTAGATTACTTATTTTAGTGTATATGTTATCAAAGAAAGTGCAATCTCTAGGTTACTTACAAGAACTAACATAACATCAGTGCCACACAAAATAGTTGTACTAAAACTTTGAGAAAATGACAAGAAGATGATTGGTATGTTCAGTACAGAAGCAATTTTTTCATATTTCCCACCTGCAGTTGGTTTAGTCCACAAATGAATATATGAAAGGCTGACCATACTAAATATATAAATGCACAAATGCATAAAATCTCTGTGGAACATTTAAACAAACACACAAATTGTCTATCACAGCATTTGTAAACAACAAAACACACAAAACACTTTATACTCCCTAGTTTTATTTCCTTGTAATTTAAAATGTTTTAATAAATAAAACATATCTCTAAAGAAAAAAATAACATTTATAAATGAAAAATATTTTTGTGGGAGAGAAGAGACAAAAACACTCTTCAACTTTTAAAATTAAAAAAAGTGAACACTTCACGGAAAATCTGATATATGCTTAAATCATCCAAAAGAGAATCTATGTATGTTTAAGTCAAATTATATTAACTTTTGTGATTTTTATTAGAAAGTGTTCAATTTCATTATAAGCTATTCTATTTGAATAGTGTAGATTTCAGAAGTATGTTTAAGTCTCTTATTCTCTAACATATATAATTAAATTTTCTAAATAGATTCTCAGAAATGTTCCATTTTTCAAAGGATCAGTTTTTAAAGCTTGTACTAAATTGATGGAGGATGCATCTGGAATGTAAAAGAAGAAACATGAATAGCCTTTTACCATCATAATTCTTTTAATATGCTAGTAAATTGTCAACAAAGTATTCCTGATGTCACTGCTTAATAAAAAGAAAGAGAAGAAGAAGAAAGGTAGGAAAAGAGGAAAGAAGGAAAGAGGAAGAAAGAAAAAAAGGAAGAAATTTATAGCACATACTTCTGATCTAAAAGACAGACTAAGACCTTCAATGCAGTGCTTTTAAAATAGTTCTTTTAATCTTTAAGAAGTTGAACTTGTTTTAACTCAATGAACTACTTGCTACTTTTAGTTCAATTTTGTATTTTAAGAGAATTTAATATTCAGGTAGATGAAAACTTTTATTGATGTGGTTAATTTAAATATTAGTTTATGCATTATAACATTTGTAAATGATTATAATGGGAAATAATTTAGTCATATTGATTATATTGCTAATAACTTCTAAGAAAAATATAAATTTCAGAAGCTATAAAGGAACATTTTGACATAAGTTTCTGAGTTTAATTCCCAGTACCAAAAAAACTAAAGAACATTTATCATTTTGATAAATTTGACAACACAAAATTTTAATATAAACTTCTAATTGCTTAACGAATACCAGTTACAAATAATTTTAGCTAGATTATTAGATGCTTATAACATATATAATATGTATAATGCTTATTATAAACTCTATGCTCAACAAATGTTACTTCATTTAATTCTTACTAATGAAAAACAGCAATGTTGGAAAAATGAAGTCCTCCAAAGCTCACTTCTCACCAAGCACAATTTTTTCTAATCAATTATTTAATCAACATTAGCAAATATCAAGTTTATTGTTACATAGTGTGAGCAAGGAAGACTGAAGCTTGCTTGGACACAGTAAAAGAAGTGAGAAGTGTAACTTGCTCTATTTACAATCCCAATAGCAAAATCCCCCAAACCCAGCTCTCCCCCCGATGGCCTCTTCCCTCTCCCTTCCCGTCTTCCTGAGGCTCTAGTCTCTGGAAGATGATTAATGTCGCTCTGATTCATAAGGTCTCCAGGTCGTATATCAAGTTTCTCAGTGCTTACAAACCCCTAGGAGACCACCCTGCCATTCTGCCATGCACATTAATTTTACTTTAAATTGAATATGTGAGTGGCTGGTAGCCAACTTAATGTGCCATAGCAATGTGGTTAAGAAGTAAATGTCAGAAAATAAAAGTAGTCATAATTTGGGTGATCAAATTAACTAGAGATTTCTGCCTGAGCATGTATCAAAATCTGGTGCTTTTGTAATAAATCCTAGACAGCACCTAAGTTACGTGCAAGATCTTCATTGCACGCTAGTGAAAACTGCACAGCATAGCTAACATGAGACGCTCAGGATTTGGGATCTCTGTGTCTCTCTCTGCCTCTCTGTGTCTCTCTGTGTCTGTGTTTCTGTCTCTGTCTCTCTATCTCTCTCCTGTTCTCTCTCTGTCTCTGTCTCTCTCTGTTCTCTCTCTGTTGTCTCTCTCTGTTCTCTCTCTGTTGTCTCTCTCTCTCTCTCTCTCTCTCTCTCTCTCTCTCTCTCTCTCAGACACAAACACCCTGTTACCCATAGATCTGCACCCTACCTAGTTTGGGGGTTCACAGTGCTCGGCGTCACCCTCAACTCCCAATACTGTTTAACAGCAGACTAATGAAAGCAGCAAAGATTCTGACAGGAGAGTAGAAGCCCCAGCTTCAACCTTATTCAGCTGTGTGGGCTTCATTTGGCCAGTCCTTTGAGCTCACTCCTCGTTATTAGTTTCTCTAACTATTAAATGAGATGCATTTCTACATGCATTGCTGCAAAAACCAGCCAAGCTAGAGTGCATTTGAAGCCAGTCAATGATATGTGACTTTAAAATCTAATTATTGATGTACCATTAGCCGAGTACTAAGAGGCATAATATGTGTACACACATGCATGTGAATGAGTAAGTTCTATTTATTATTTATAAAATCCAATTTATTATTTAGTAAATATTAATTAGAACAAAATTGGTTAGAGTCATTATTGAGTCATTATTCCCAGCCCTTGAAAGACAGGATATGGAGTCGTGAGGGGTTTTTGGTATAAAAGGGATTGCACTTACTGTTGAAATTACTTACATGAAGGTCAATCCAGGCATTAGAATTTTTTAGCTATTCCCAAACCAAACTTTTCAGAGCATCATGCTCATCATTAGGAAGGAGTCCTTCTCCGTAATAAATAATCCTTTGTAATGTGAAGGCAGCAACTATGAACCCTCTTGCTCACTATACATATATGATGCTGGTTGTTCTTGTTGGTTTAAAACAATGAGCCAATAATACATCGAATAAGGCAGCACAAGTTATCATTGAATATAACACAGTTGTTTTGATGAGCTAGTTACACACAGGATTTGACATATCCTTCACTTAGATGCACAAACAAGGACAAATCCTGTAAATTCTACATGTTTGGCTTCTGTTTCAAACATCCAAGGTTAAAAACAGATAGAGATAAATAGTAGCATTTCTTATAATAACAATATGCAAATAATGCAGAATTTATTCATTGAAAAATATCTCTAACGAAATAGAGAATGAGTCATTATATTGCTGTCGGAATTGAAAATATAAATTAAACAGAAATGATCAACATTTGAAAACTATGTCATTCATTGCTGGTCTGCATATTTCCTTTATCTTATTGTTTCTAAATTCAAGACAACAGTAGCACACATGAGATTATTATTACTATGCTTCTTCACAGAGCTTGAGAGTATATTTACAAGACTGTTGCAACCTTGCTAGATATGGAAACAGCAAAAAGACTGAAGACTTTTCTTCAAGAAACTCAAAATGTTTCCAAATAAATTCTTGTTATATGGAGATTCTCCAATTTTTATGAAGCAATAATTTCTGACATTTTAGAAGGCCCTTGTTTAATTTACATCTGAAATCATTTTATCTCATTACCAAAAGTATTTATTGGATGTACTATCATGAATCACTGTTTTGAAAGCCTTCATAGGTATGTAAGGTCTGAGATTTCCTGGGTTGGGTTCCTTAATCATCACTTTCCTTCAGTGTACGATAATGAGTGAGCACCTGCTCTTTGCAGACCATCAAAGATTGGGAAGAGACCTGAGATACAGAAATGAAGCTTAAAATATACATATACGTGTGTATGTAGGCATCTAATTATCATAGCGTTTAACAGTGCATGCTATTATCTTATAATGCAAATGTGAAGCATTCATCCTAGAAATATAAAAATGCATGCAAATGTCTAGAAGATGTAACTGAAATATACAGTGAATGTTTGCATTTTTTAAAAATTTATTACATTAAAGAACATTGTCATTAATCCACTTCAAGATACTGCTCCTCACTTTAAAAGCACTTATTCCATCATGTTTGCTACTTTCTGTGGGAGTTCTGGAAGTACTCTTTCCTGAATATCTTTAAGAAGTGTGAGCAAAAATACGGTAAAAGCTGCTGCCATCCAATAGAAAGGCAGGCTTGTAAAACACTACCGTGTTGTCATCTCCCTTATTCATCAGATCTGGTACCACGTGACTTCTGATCTTCTCTAACGTCAAAATGACTATGACAGGTAAACAGTCTGAATAGATTCTGAACATTTGAATTCTGGACACTAAGGCAGACACAACAGCACCTCTAAAGGCACTCACAAAAGAAGGCTTCCAAAAGTGAGAAGATTGATGTAACAAGTGCGTTCGAAGGAAGGGGAGGTATCTTGAGAGGGATTATAAACAGTGTGTCTTTTGCTGTAATAAAATTTTATGCCTGGTGTTTTTTACTGCAACTTTATAGTAGAAAAACTAGAAATCCATTGCTCAAACAAGCTACCATAACACTCAGACTATTAAACAGTAACAACAAAAAGGAATGAATGCTTCATACACAATAACTGGATCAGGATCCAGGAAATTATGCAGAATTAAAAAACCTCATCTCAAAGGGTTATATATGATTCTATTTATATGACATTTTGAAGTGACAAAACTGTGTATCATCTTTGTGTATATTATCTTTAGTGATAAAGTGGTAGTACTTTTGTGTATATCGTCTTTGGTGATAAACTGGTAGTACGGTGGCATTCCTAAATATTACTCAGTATGACTTAGCATCTTTTAGTATCTTAATTGTGATAGAGAACATACAATTTATACATGTAATGAAATTGTATCCCATGCATATGTGCCCGTTCACAAATAGAAATAAAATTCAGCAAAAATCTTAAAATGTTCAAAGGGTTGTACCATTGTTGATCTTCTATTTGTAACATTACACCACAGTTCCATCACGCTACCATTAGAGAAATTGGATACATTTTATACTATTTCTTATAGTTACCTGTGAATCTATAGTATGACAAGATAAATACCAATTTAAAATAAATTTTTGTTTTCTTTTTAACCAATTTTAAAATTATGTAGATTTCTAGAAACCAGGATATATCCCTGCACCTACTGTGGCCATTTGATCTCTCATCCATATATACAAGGTGTTGAAAGAAATTAAGGAAAGTTAACTAAATCTGACTTTTCCAATTTAACTGTATTCTGTGAGACTTGTTATGAAGGTAGATGGAGAGGGTAGCAAGGCTTGGCATTTTTTTATATATTTATTTTTTATAATGTTAGTTGAATATTTATTTTGATTTTTAAGAAAAAAAATATGAATTTGTAGCACAAACAAGACCAGGTACATATAATAGCATGGTGCAAGAACAAAAAACAGTGATGCTTCTGCTGTTCACCTCCTCTCCTGTCGCCAGGAAAAAAAAAAAGTCCGCATTGTTTTTCCAACAGATCTTTGAAATAATTTTACTAAAAATATAAACTTCATATATCTTGTTCACTGCTGCTTTTCCCATTATGATAGCAATGCTTCCCATGTAGCATTTCACTTAAGCATTTTTGCATAAAAACATGTGATTAAAGGGCAAAGGGATATATATGGCAATGTGCTTCTGAATTTGCAGCAAAATCAGGAAATTCAAAGATACTCAAATACAAAAAAGACCAGGCTTTTGCAAGTCTTCAGTTAGGCCTTCCCTCTTGGTCTAGTGCATGGAGACTGTCATTTAAGTAGAATTATTGGTAGGATAGCATCAAAATTCTAAGAAAAAATATAGTGCTTTGATCACAAATCTGCCGAAAAAAACCACTGTGGTCAAATGGAGTAATCAGCGGAGTCTGCCATCTGGAAAGGAAGCCTGCAGACTGAACAATGAGGATCTCTGCAGTCACCATAATCTTCATAAAACTGCAAGCTTCTTTCCCACAGCCTGAGCATTAAGGACCCAGCCCGCTCTCTCACAAAACTCTAACAGAGAGGGATAGCATTCTGGTACATTCAAGTCAAGGAACCAGAATATGGCAACTTCACAAGATGGAAAACACCACAGAGCAAATGTGGTCCCATCCACAGCCAGGAATGGTAAAGTATTCCCCGTGCGTCCTGCTTGGGTGGTTCAGAAGAGACTTGCAGGAGATAGAGCTCGAACCACCGGCCAGCAGTCACATGGACTTCCTGTGATGTCCACGGAAGGCCTTGTAGATGCATGATGAGGTGCTCCTACACCTCCAGCCAAGATGGTGTCAGTGAAGGCTGGGTAAGAAGTCAACTTCCTCCACCAAGCAATAACGAGGAAGCACCCAACGCAGTGTCCGCAGAGGCCAAGTGGGAAGCCCCGACTCTGCGTTCTTCTGGCAGTGCTGAGGTGAAAGTCTCCCTTTTCCAGCAGAATAATATATCAGCAAAAGCCTGCTGAAAGCATTGGTTTAAATAAGATCTAAATTTTCAATAGTAACATGATACTGAAATTACTCAGGTTTCAGTTGAAAGTTATTTAGCATACCAAGAATCAGATACAATTCAACAGAAATGGAAAAAATCAACTAATATATGATGGTATGAGATGAAAGAAATATCAGATTTAACAAAGAAGGGTTTTAAAGCTTTATAATGAAAAGGTTCTAATAATAAACTAAACTCAGTGGAAAAATAAAAAAACAGTAAAGAGACAAAAACTTGCAGAAAGTTAGAATATATGATGAAAAGTTAAATTAAATTTTAAAAATAAAATATTCAGTAATTAAAATTTTAAACTCAAGGATAATATAATGTAAAAATAAAACAGATGAGTATATCAATAATCTTAAAAACAAAATGATTGAAATTTTTCAATATGAGCAAAAGAGAAAACAGACTGAAAAAATACCTTAAAAATCTAAAGGTTATAACTTTCACATCTCTGAGCTCAAAAGATGAAAGCAAAGAGGTCAGGATTGAAAACGTACTTGAGGGAATAATATCTAGGACTTCTACATTTTATAAAAAGTCACAGATAAACACATTCAGGAAGCTGAACAAGTCCAAAGCAAGATTCTGACTCAAACTCACAATAAGCATTCCAACTAATTAGCACAGAGAACATCTTGAAAACAGCTCGAGAAAAAACAAAACTTCTAACTCTAGCTGCTGATTCAAAGGACAGGTTTCTCATCATAAGCCCTGGAGATCAAGAGAAAGTGATCTAAGAGTTGAAAGAAAGGTATGCATCCAGGATTTTTTTAAATAGATTTGTTTTCATTAGTAGTATGTTGTTGCCTTTTTGTCTTTATTTTCAAGAATGAATGGAAAATGAAGACATTTCCAAATGAAAGGACAATAAAAAGCTTGTTACCAGCAGATATACCTTAAAATTTTTTCAAAAAAAAATCTGAGCAAAGGAAAATAATAAAAGAACTTTGCAATATCAAGAAAGAAGAAAGAACAATAGAAGTATTAACTATAGATAAATATAATCCTTCTCCTGCTCCCACTAATTTTCCACAATTATGGCTTAAAACTGAATCAGAATTATAACACAACAATGAAACTGTTGTGTATCTTCCTTGTACAAATGTCATCATTCTGGTGACTGTTCTATCTAGTTTTTTTGTCTTTTTGAGACAGGGTTGCACTCTGCAGTTCAGATTTGGCTTGAACTCACTTTGTAGCCTACACTGGCCTCGAACTCAGAGTGATCCTCCTGCCTCAGCCTCTTGAGTGCTGGTTGGGCTGTGTTTTATAATTTTTCGAGCAGTTAACATCAGGGGAAGCTAGCTAAAGTATGCTAGCTAAAGTATGGATTTAGTATGATTCTCACAGCTAATTAGAATTTATGATCATCTTCGAATACAAAGTTTAGTAAAATAAAGAGTAAATAATAAACACACAAAGAGTTAAACAAGCAATGCACCAGTTTTTCAGTAAATGAAATCTTCAAACATAGTTTTAATACAGTTTTATATTCCGTGCATCTCATTAATATTCTTGCATAGTTCTGCTTTGAACATATGCTAGAATAACCTTCATTCTCTGCAGCGAGCTGCTCTTTAAACTTCATTTGATCCTCACTCAGAATTGGATCATGACCAAAAGGAGAGCAGTGCTACAAGCCATCGGAGTGCAGCAGAGGCCTCAGCATACACCCTTAGGAAGAACCATCTCCAGGCTAATTCATCCCAGCGGCACACCTGGTCCATTCCAACACGCTGACCGGTGGAGCGCTTTCATTAGAGTTCCTTGTAGGCTTCACGCTTTTATTTCACAGATCCCTTAAAAGTGTGCTTCTCTTAGGCACCTTGATGGCAAGGAACAATAATCATAAAGTCTAGATATTTTTTGAAAATAAATTCCAATATAGCTAAGAGGTCCCTGACTGTTCTGTGCTTGGACTAAGGATTTCAGGAAGGTGCTTGAGGATAATGAAGTTAAGTAGCCTGCAGTCAATTTTAATCATAAAATTTTAATGGTACCTTTGCTACAGGACCATTGGGAAGTCACTAAGCTTCTTCACTTGCTTGTTTATGGTTTTGGCAAGCAGCCAGCAATGTTATCTCCTAAGTTTATATAAAACCAATCAAACTAGCAAAAATCTGATAGACTTTAAGGAAATTGTTTTTAAAAGTTAAGATATTATCTGACTTTTCAATTCAAGTGACAGACATTCAATGGCTTCTCACAGTATTCTAAGGTTGAATTTATATTTGATCAATAAAATATTTTTATTAAAAATACTAAGAGTAGACATGAACTTCCAGTCTAACGGTGTTAGGAACTTTACTCCCTGGTTCGGAGTGAAATTGCACTGTCTGTAGTTTAGCTTTGCTTTTCATGAGTTCAGTCACACAAGGTCAACACCAGCCTTATTATATTAAATAGAAAATGTAAGAAATAAGTCCTTCAGGAGCTCTAATGTGTGCATTGTCCTCAGCAGCACAGAAAAATATTTTCCACCTTGCTTCGTCCTGCCTGGGAAGTGAAGCATCACCTAGGTCAGTGTGTCCACACCGTGTGCTACCACAGCTTTAGCCACTTAGTAATCACCTCAGTTATTAGATTAGATGCCACAGTAGCATTACGCTGTGCTTAAGTACCCTGTATTTCACTTAATACACTACTTATATTGTCTTACTAGATATTTTAAATCTAGGAATAAGAGAGAAGAGAAAGAAAAGTAAAAGTCTTAAATACACTATGATTAGCCTTCAACAAATTTGATTTAAAAGAAAGTAGATGGAAACTTAACCTGATAGAGCATTTGATAATTAACATTATATTTAATTGTGGAAGGCTAGATGCTTACCTGTAAAATCAGGAAGGAAACATTGACAATCATTCCCATTACTGGTATTCAGCATTATAAGATGAACCAACAGGCAAGAAGGAGAAGTAAATGGTACCAATATCACAATAGAAAAAGTAAAACGGTCTCTGCTCACCTATAACATATGACAGCTCAATTTATTAAAAAGCCATTAGAACTAATAATTCAGCAAAGTCTGTAAGACACAAGAGAAATATGTGAAATTCAAATATATATCTATATGTCTAAAACTGATTATCTGAAAATGAAAATAAGAAACTAATTTCACTCACAATAACAACATAAATAAAAGCAAATACTCTCTTAGTTTCTTTCTCATTGCCAGAACAAAATGCCAGACATCCATAAGTTAAAGTAGGAAAGGTTTGTTTCAGCTCCCAGTTCATCCATGTTGCAGTCTATAGTCAGCTGGCTCCAAGGCAGGTGGCATGGCAAGGAGAAACCATTCATGATGTGTGGAGCAGGAAGCAATGTAGCACCAAGGGAGAAGAAAGGAAGGTTATATGCACCCTTGCAGACAGCTTCCCACCAGACTCTGCCTCCCCACATCACACCCAACTCTAAAGCCATCAATGGGCTGACCCAGTATCACACACCTGCGGTCCAGCACTTCCCATAAGCCCCATCTGTTGAGGTTTACAGGAAGACATCGAGATAGAAGCTGTAACAAATGCGTAAGAGTACATTTAACAAAAATGTACCAAAGTTATATTTCATAAGCTGTGAAATACTATTGAGTAAAAGTAAATAAGAGAATTTGATGTATCTAAATAAATAAATAGAATCCATTCATAAATCAGAGGAAAATATGGCATTCATAATAGACGTAATCTATGAATTCAATAAAATCTCTATCAACAGACCAGCCTACTAATTTGTAGAAATTTACAAAGTGATTCTTGGTATGTCTGGGGTGTGTGTGTGTGTCTAGGGTGTGTGTGTGTGTGTGTGTGTGTGTGTGTGTGTGTTACTGGGAACTAAACCTAGAACTTCTGCACCAAGCTATGTTCCCATTGCTTCTATTTTTTTATTTTGAGACAGGCTCTCACTCAGTTGGTAAGTTGCCAGGGCTGGGCTTGAATTTACAATACTCTTGCTTCAGAAGCTCAGAATGCTGAAATTATAGGTGTGCACTCCTATGCCCAGCTGAAAATGAATCTCACTTCATGTGGAGTTACAAGGGACCGAGCAAAGCCAACACAATCATAAAATAAGAGGTCCCATTTGACCCAGTCATTCCCCTTGTTTGTATCTTCCCAAAAGAATTAAAATCATCACACCACTGTAATATATGCACATCCCTGTTCATAGCAGCACAATGGTAATAGCTAACCCTTGGAAGCAACCCAAATGCCTATCAACAGATGAATGAATAAAAAAGATGTGATCTTTTTATACAATGGGGTTCTACTCAGCCAAAAAAAAGGATAAGCTTGAGACATTTCTAGGTAAATGGATGCACATTGAGACAATACTCTTCAGTGAGTTAATCAGACACACATGTGCAAATACCACACTGTCTCCCTGTTGTGAGAAACAGAAGGTATAAATAAGGACCAAAATGTATAATGATACTGTGAAATAGGAAAACTTGTTCAGAAGGAATGGGGATCTAGGGAGAGAGGAGGGCATAAGGAAAAAAGGGAAGAGATAGAAAATGATTAGTGGTCACCTGCAGATTAAGGGTAATATTGCATTTCTTTTTAGTTTTGTTTTCCTCCCATTAACAAATTCTTTAATTATTTAAAATTTTCACTGATACATGAAAACACAAAACTTGAGCTTATTCATCTGGTACTATGCAGTATTTCTCAAATTGCTAGTAGTGATGGTCACACATATCTGAGAATATGCTAAAAACTACTTGGCGCTGTGTTTTAAATGGGTGAATCACACAGGATACAGGTTATAACTCGATGAAACTGTTTTTAAAATGATGGTGGTGGAAGTAAGGCCAGTCTGTTCTACAGGAAAACCCACCACATGGGCAGTGATTCAAGCAGTTCGCACTTACCCAGGTCTCATATTTCCTGTATTCTAACAAAGCTCCCAGCACTGGCACCCTTTGGGCTCTCACCCCCTTCCCACGGCATGGCATCCCTGACGTCTGTGTACACCCTCAGCTCTGTCATGGTGCTAAAGTGTCAGCTGCTACCTGATCACACATCTGCAATTGCTGTCCCTCTATTTCACACTCCTAATCCTCTTCCCACAATATAATACTCTGGGCTAGGGGTTTAGTTCAGTGGCATAAGCACCTACGGGGCAAGCACAAGGTTGTGAGTTTGATCCCCAGTGCAAAAAAAAAAAAAAATGTGACCACAATATAAGATTTTCTTTTACCATATGTCACTTTTTTTATTTCAATTTAGAATAAAACTTCCTCTTTCAATAAGGTCATTGATTGCTCTCTAGAACAATTTGCAAAGTTATAAATTACAGGAAGGCATAAATGATCTATTTGTTTACTAAAATAGTGTCATACTGTACATAATAAACGAACAATTAATATTTCTTTTCTTACTACAATGAACTCTAGTGTATAGTATTTGATTTCCATATATTTCTACTTCTTGAATAAAGGCAGGAAAAGGGGTACTGAAGCTCTATTAAAACTAGTCTAGAAACATCTGAATAATGTCCAGTTATCTAGAAATATAGGAAGAACAAGAGTTAAGGATAGATTTTCCAAATTTCATATGTCTGATATTTTGACACACTAATAAATGAGTGTTGAGCCAGAAAATCCTGTTTTATTTCTGACTGTAAACGTAATTCATCTAATATACTTAAATGTGTCAGTAACTTTTATGTTTTGGAAACAAAGTATTTTCAAGAGGGTGGTTAAAATCTGTTGTAGTTTAAATACAAAATGTCCCACAAAAGTCTCATGTGCAGATGGGGCCCTGGTTAGAGGGGGCAGGTCACTGCAGACATGACTGGGAGAGTCTTCTTCTCCCCAGATGCTCCTCTCTCCATGCCTCCTGACTCCCATGTGTTGAATAGCTGTTCTCCACCTTGTCTTCCATCATGTTGTTTTGCCTTGGACTCAAATGAGGCATGAAAACCATGAGCCAAAATACACCTCTCCTCCTTTAAATTTCAGATGTCAGGTATTTTTTCCCAACAACCAGAAAATGACTAACAGAGTGTATTGAACTACACAGAGGATTATGTGTTGGTACCGGCAGATACACAAGTAAATGGGATATAACAAAAATACGAGGACCTTGGGGCTGGGGACATAGCTCAGTGGCATAAATGCCTGCCTGGAAAGTGCAAGGCTGTGAATTTGATCCTCATTACCAAAAGAGAAAGATGAGAAAGAGAGAGAGTTAGAGAGAGAGAGAGAGAGAGAGAGAAAGGGAGAGAGAAATACTATAAAATGATTTTCACAAGTTTCAAGTTTTTCTGAAGTGTAAAACCTGAAGTCAATTACCTCAAAAAGACAAATTATAAACATGTAAATTACTATTTCACTTACATTTATCCAACTCTTTATCATATATCAAAAGATTTTTCACATAGTTTGTAGAGGAAAATGAATTATGACTCATTTCATCTGTTAAAGCCACAAGTCCCAACCATGAGGTGTGATCAAACTATATAGAGAATATTTTATTACAGTGAAAAACACATTGTCTGTCCCTCAAACTATCCCCCTTCCTTCAGACATGCTTATCACACCCCTTTGCCACTGTCTGAAGCAGTTCTGGAAGTCCTCATTCACGAATGTCTTTATGAGTTGCAATGATAAATATAGGGAATGCTCCTGTCATGTTCCACTAAACAGAAAACAAGACTTATAAGAACATGAAGATGTCTCCTCACACACCTTTTTCACTGGATTTAATGCCATGAGGCCTCACTCTCCCTCAAGGTCAAAATGATAAGAAAAAGTAAAAAATTTGAATTGATTCAGGACATCAGGCAGTCAGGATGAAGAGCACAGCTAACGTCACACATGAAAGGACATTTCCACAAGTGCTTCAGAAAAGTGGTAAGAATGATAGAACAAATACGTTCAAAGCAGGAAAGATGGTGTTTTGAAGACAATAGTAATGTGTCTTTTCATGTAATATTTCTTAAATTTCAACATTAAACACATTTTGCATACCTCATCTGTCACATTTTTGTCTGAAAAGTCATGAGCATTCATCCAACCAAGAATCAAAAGGATTCAGGAAAATCTGTGTTCAGCCTTTTTTCCTTGACAATATTCCCTAAGTAATGTAACAGAGCAGCTATTAGCATTGTGTGTGCATTGGATTATTTATTATAAGTAATCTAGAGATACCTGGAAGCGTATAAGTGGAATGTTAGATTCAGGGTGCTGCTCAGTTGTGAAGCCCATGCTTAGCAAGTATGAGGCCCTGAGTTTGATACTGAGCGTCACAAAAATAGAAACAAAACATGCAGTATGATGTGTGAGGGTTATATGTAAACACTAGATCACTAATGTAGGTAATTTGAGCAGCCCCAGATTTTAGTATCCTTGAGGTGTCCTGGAAACTGCTCCACAGCTACAAAGAGACAACAGTACTGTTAATCAGGAAAACTGTTTTGCAAGTTCTTTAACAGACCTAATTTATGAGTAAATGTCAAAAAATCAAATCTAAAACTATAATCTCAAGCAAGTCCTGTAAATTGCTTTAGTTAGTGACCCATGCATCTCCATGAGCATTTACCCTGGGAACAAAGACAATCAGCATTTTTTTGTCAGTTAAATAATAATCATCACTTTGGGCATCACTTTAAAGTCTGGACAGTGCTTTCATCTAATTATATCACTTCATGCTTCCCTTATTTCTGCCAGAGAGTTGAGGACACAGTTTAATTGTGAATAACGAGAGCTTAGGACAATTGAAGAATTTGTACCAAGATACCCGAGAGGACATTTCTAAGAGCACCTCCATCTGAAACTGATATTCCCATAAAGGTCCTGTATACCATACACTGGCTATAAGTCCATTACTGGATCAGAACCAGGTCACCCCACAGGTGAAATTAGTTTGGGGCTCAAAACTCAACTGCGAGTCAAGAAACCTGCTTCAGTAGCTACGTAAGATGTGGAAGGATTCTGGGCTCTGTTGGAATAAAAGTCCTTGCACTTTCTAAAGATATTTACTTCCATTTTTTAAATAAAACAAAAGGTTTGTTTTATAGGCCGATCAAATTCAAGCATTCAAACTCCTTTTAATAACTGCTGCTTCCAACTATGAAACACAAAGTTAAAACTTTTGATTATCTTTATCCATACATAGGCATACATGACAGTGAGTGCCTGGTGAACTTTTATCAATGAGATACATAAAAGAATACTGTGGTTCCAGCCTCTCAGAGGAGGCCAATCTAGCAAAGAAAACATACAAATCATGAGGAAATTAAAATACAACATAAAGGGCCTCCAACTTGAACAAGATTATGTTTTTTTTTCTCAGCTCCTTCCCAGCTATAAACCCTGAGAAAGATGCATGAGACAATCAAGAAAATATCTATAAGGTTTTGAGATGAAGACCAGCTGGACATCAGGACATGGGAGGGGCTTGGGACCCTACTCAACAGAGGAAGCTTCCAAGGCACAAACTTTAGACTCCGAACCAGCACTCAAAGGCAGCTCAGGCCTCTTTCTTCTCTTCAGTGGGATTACGTCCTCTGACAGAGACCATGAGCACATGCTACTGGCAAGTAAGACTCACACAAAATGAGAGAAGAGTGTAAAACCCAGGGAAGCTGTCTCCTCCTCAACCAAGACTAAAGAACCCATTTTTCCAGCAAGTGGGAGGAACTGAAAGACGGACCCACTTACAGCAGGCAACTTGGTCCAGGAAGCCTCTTGGTTTCTGCTTGTCTATGAGTCTTTTTCTTGCTTTCGGTCCAACATGGGCAAGCACAACGGGAAAGGTAACTCAGTGGCAGCAAAGATATAGGAAGGTACTTTGTCCTCTAAGGTCTGAGATTTTGTTGCTCTTTTAAGAATCATAATGGCATCCAAAGGAAGAAGATCTCACCAATCATCTCAGGAAGAGACACCTAGCAACCCACCATTGAAACACACCTTCCTCTCCATCAGGCAGCACCAATTTCGACCACTGGGATCCAGTAGCCACAGACAACTTAAGCAAACCAGAAAACACTGCTCATCCTCTAAATACTAAACTTCCATTAGAAACATAGCTCAAAAATTAGATCAAGACTCATGTTCTAAACCTAAACAGCATGAGGGCTTGCCAATATTGGTATCAACGGGCCCCAAAATCTCCTGACACTGCAGATACAATTTCTAGAACATAAAAAATGGTTCATCTCACTCATTGCCCTAAGAAACAAGATAATGGTAACCTGAATGAAAAGAGAGTCAACTGAATTCAACATAAAAATGAGTCAGATAATGAATAAGGATTTTAAAGCAATTGTCATATAAATGTTTTAATAATATATAGCAAATTTTATTGATATAAATTTTAACTCAGCAAAGATACAGACATGAAAAAAAAACCTTAATTCCACCTAGAAATAAAAGCACTGACAGATAGTAGGAATTTTTTTTAAAAAATCAGCAATTCACTAGTAAAGAAAAAATGACACAAGACAGAAACAGTGAACCTTCTAGCAAAATGACAGAAAGCACCCAGTCAGAAAAACAGAAAAAATAAACTGAAAAATAAACTGAAAACACTAAGACACTTGGTGAATAGTAACAATTGTACCTAAAAAGACAAGGAAAGACAGTGGAACTAGGAAAAAACGGAGAGACATTGGCTGAAAACTTCCCAAATTTTTCAAGAGGTACAAGACTTCAGATCCAAGAAGCTGAACAAATTTCAAGTTGAAAGAAGCCAATGAAATTCTTATGGCAATAAATAGTGACTACAATTTTGATTAGCAGTCCCTTTCAACCTGGCTATTCTCTTCTGTGTGTCTTCCCAGACGAATTAAAAACATCATACCACAGCAATCTATTTGCACCCATGTTTATGGCAGCACAATTTGTAACAGTTAAATTTTGCAAACAATCCAAATGCCCATTAATCGAGGAATGGGTAAAAGATATGTATTTTTTTAATACAATGAAGTACTATTCAGCCCTAAAGTTTAAATCTGAGACTATTATAGGTAAGTGGATACAACTTGAGACCATACTCAGAAGTGAAATAAATCAAACCTACATAGGTAAACATTGTATTGACTCACTAGTGTGAAAAACCAAATGAGTAAATAAGATCCAAAATGTTCAATAGATATTGAGAATTGAGAAGAAACTGCTCAAAAGAGAAACTGATGGGAAAAAAGGAAAAGGAAGAAAAAGGAAATACACACACACACAAGATAGCTAAGATAGTTATAAATCTAGTTTCTCTTAGTTCATTGAGAAAGATTTCTGCTAATATTGTTTGGATAATACTTCATGTCTATATCTTGCACTCTGAATAACTACTATGAAGATAACAATACACAGTGTATCAGTTACAGTTACTCTGCCACCAGCCTGTTTTGGAACTTTTATTTTTATTTATTTTTATTGTTATTGTTATTGTTATTTTTCTCTTTAAAATAAAAAAGATATTACAAGTAGCTGGAAAGAAATCAAATAATCATAGGGAAACACCAATTTGAACAAGCATCAATTTCTCATATAACACTGGGCACTAGAGGGAAAGACTGAAAAATATCCAAGTGTCCATGGCAAAATTTGCACCCAGTGAAACCTCCAGAATAAAAGGGAAGTTAGAAAGGTGCTTATATGGAAGAACATTAATGTGTCATTCACAGACCTACTCTTACAGATAACGAAAGAAAGTTCTCCAAACAGAAAATGATAAAAGCAACAGTTTTTGAGCAAAAAGACCATCACATCAAAGGATGGCAATAATAGCTGAAACATAAGTACCTATAATGGACTATAGCATTTCTCATGAGTTGTACAAAAATATTTCATGACCAAAACAAACTACACACACTTTGATAAATAAGGCAATTATTTTCCAAAAAATCTTTAATATGAAAGGTGAGGAAGTTTTAGAAACTAAAAGAACATTCTACTTCCTAAAAGGAAATTGGATAGATTAGATTTTATCAAAATGTAAAACGTTTATGAAAAAGTTCTATCCAGAGATGAAAATAATGCCATCAGGAGATAAAGTGAGAAGCTACAGCAAGGGAGAAAGTACAGCGTACCAAAACCTGGAGACTCCACCTAAGAAGACAGATGGATGATTAAAAACCTACATGAAAAGCTGTCAACACCACTGACCCTTAGAGAACAGCAAAATAAGATATCACCACACACAGAATGGCTAGAATTAAGAGTGGCAAAACAGGGAAGAAACAGCCAGGCATCAGCAGCGGTAATCTGTAATGACACAGAACAGTAGTTTGCTATTCTAAAACTAAATGGGTAATCACCACAGAAGCCATCGGTGGCACTTCTGGGACTGTATTCCAGACAAATGAAAACTTACGTTGATTTGAAAACTACACCAATGTATATAACAGCTTTATTTGTAAAAATCGAGTGCTAGAATGAGAACTTCGCCAAGTGAACAGTTCTATAAGCTGTGATACCTAACACACAACGGGACACTGTTCAGAAACAAATGTGCTCTCAATGGTGCATGACTCTGTAAGTCTCCGGAGAATCTTACGGGAAGGAAAAAGCCAAGCCAGAGGCACGTGCCCTTATGAACTTGTTTATATGTTTAGACGACAGGATTAAAAAGATGGACGATGGTTTTGTGGTTTCCAGGACTTAGCGTGGGAGGCCAGAGCTGAGAGTGGGGACGGAAGGACGCGATGAAGGTGCAGCCGCCAGAGAGGGCACTGGAGCGCTTCAGCGCGTCAGGGCGCTGGTGGACAGGGGACCCCACGGCTGCCACTCTGCGTGCGCGCTGCTGAACAGCATGTGGACCTGTAATTGTCACATTTCAATCTTCCAAAACCACATTTAAGAACTATAATAGAAGGAGCAGTGAACTGTTCTGAGAAATATTGTTTTTTCAAGCGGGCTAACTTGGTGGGGAAAACTTGTAAAGCTCACACCCTAAAATCACATTCACCAACAACAGCGAGTATTTCCCATTACTCTCTCCTCTATTACAGACTGTCTTGGGCCAAGAAACTCTTCCAAAATATACTTCAATGGGAGAAAATGTTAATTATTTTAATTAATGTTTCTTAGCAATATTTTTTATTTGTTTGAAGAGAAGAAGAGAAAAACAACAACTAAACAAAAAAGAAAGAGGGTAGCAACAATACAGAATTCCAAAGAGGAAAGGAAAAAAAAAGAACAACAACCACAACAAAACAAAAACAAAAATACTAAGAAATCGCCACTTGATAGGTTACATACTGTCATGATTGGAAATAGTTGTTCAAGCTACAAAGTTAAAACATACAAAGTACACATTCAAACAATGAGACTGTTAACGGTTCTGCTCAATTGTCTAACAAAGACAGTAGTATAGTCAGCTATTTTACACACTCAAACATACGTGCAATTATATCCTTTAGAGCACTTTAGTTTCCTCTCTTTTTTACAGTAGCAACTACACATTTGGGGTTTTATTACTCCTACATTTCTTATTACTTTTTACACTAAAGAAACAATGTGATATTTATACATATGATTCTTATTTCTTTCACTAATGAGGATGGTCTCAAGTTGACTCCATTTCCCTATGAAGGCCTCAAGATCATCCTTTTTATAGCTGAGTAGTACTCCATTGTGTAAAAATGCCACATCTTTTTCATCCACTCTGCAGTTGATGGGCATCTTGCTTGTTTCCAAGATTTAGCTATTACAAATTGTGCTGCTATGAACATGGGTGCACATACATCACTGTTATATGAACTCAGTTCTTCTGGGAAGATACCCAGGAGAGGAATAGCTGCGTTGAATGGAGCTTCCACTCCTAGTCTTCTAAGAATTCTCCATATTGATTTCCATAGTGGTTGCATCAGTCTATACTCCCACCAACAGTGAAGCAGTGTTCCTTTTACCCCGCTGCCTTGCCAACATTTGTTATCAACTGATTTCTTGAAGGAAGCTATTCTTTCCAGTGTGAGATGATATCTTAATGTTGTTTTAATTTGCGTTTCTCGAATGACCAGTGATGGAGAACATTTCTTCTTGTATTTATTTGCCATTGCTATATCTTTATCTGAGAACTGTGTGTTCATCTCAGCTGCCAATTTTTGGAGAGGGTCTTTGAATTTGGGGGGGTTGATGTTTTTCAATTCTTTATATGTTCTTGATATAAGTCCTTTGTCTGAGGGGTTGCTGGTTAAAATTCTTTCCCATTCTGTGGGTTTTCTTTTTACTCTGAAGGTGATTTCTTTTGAAATGCAGAAACTTTTCAATAATATGAGATCCCAGTTGTTGATTCTTTGAAGTGTTTCCCATGCAGTTTGCATTTTGTTCATGAATTCTCTGCCTACCCCTATGTCTCCAAGATTTCTACCTAACTTATTTTCTAGTAGATTTAGTGTTTCTGTTTTAATGTTTAGGTCTTTGATCCACTTAGACTTCAGTTTTGTGCATGGTGATAGGTATGGGTCTACTTTCAGTCTTCTGCATGTGGAGAGCCAATTTTTCCAACACCATTCAGTAAAGAGACTATCTTTTTTGCAGTGAACATGTTTAGCCCATTTGTCAAATAGCAGGTGGCTGAGTGTCTTTGAACCTATATTTGTATCTTCCAATCTGTTCCATTGATCCTCAGGTCTATTTCTTTGCCAGTACCATGTTGATTTTATTACTGTAGCTTTGTAGTACAGTTTCAAGTCAGGAATTGGGATGCCTCCTGCCTTGCCTTTATTGTCCAGAATTGCCTTTGCTCTTCTAGGTTTCTTCTGGTTCCAAATGAATTTTATGAATGTTTAGTCTAGATCTGTGAGGTATGTCCATGTTATTTTGATTGGGATTGCATTAAATCTGTATAACAGTTTTGGAAGAATGGCCATTTTCACGATGTTGGTTCTTCCTAGCCAAGAGCATGGAACATCTTTCCATTTTCTAATATCCTCTTCAATCTCCTTTTCTAGCATAGTATAATTTTCAGTATATAGGTCTTTTACATTTTTAGTTAGTTTGATTCTTAAGTACTTCATTTTTTTAGATGTTATTGTGAAGGGTGATATTTCCATAATTTCTCTTTCAGTGAGGTTCTTGTTTGTGCACAGGAATGCTATTGATTTTTGAGGATTGACTTTGTAGCCAGCTACACTGCTGAATTTGTTTATTACCGCTAGTAGTCTTTAAATGGAAATTTTTGGGTCTTCTACATAGAGTATCATGTCATCCTCAAACGGTGACAATTTAACTTCTTCCTTTCCTATCTTTATTCCTTTTATTTCTCTCTCTTGTCTGATTGCCCTGGCTAGTGTTTCCAGAACTATATTGAATAGGAGTGGTGATAGTGGACATCCTTGTCTTGTTCCTGATTTTAAAGTGAAAGCTTTCAGTTTTTGTCCATTTAGTATAATATTGGCTGTTGGTTTGTCATAGATGGCCTTTATAAAGTTGAGGTAGACACCGTGTATTCCGAGTTTCTGAAGGGTTTTTATCATGCAAATGTGTTGGACCTTATCAAAAGCTTTTTCTGCATCCATTGAGATGACCATGTGGCTTTTGTTTTTGGCCCTGTTGATGTGGTGTATTACATTTATTGATTTGCGTATGTTAAACCATCCCTGCATTCCTGTAATGAACCCCACTTGGTCATGATGTACAATCTTCTTGATGATTTGCTGCATTCTATTTGCCAGTATTTTATTGAGAATCTTTGCATCAGTGTTCATTAGTGAGATTGTCCTATAGTTCTATTTGATTGGGTCTTTCTCTGGTTTTGGTATCAGAGTAATACTTGCCTCCAGGAATGAATTAGGGAGGATTGCTTTCTTTTCAATTTCATTGAAGATTTTAAGGAGTATTGGCATCAAGTATCCTCTAAATTTCTTGTAGAATTCAGCTGTGAATCCATCAGGATCTGGGCTTTTCTTTGTTGGTAAGTTTTTTTATTATGTTTTCAATTTCAATAGCTGATATTGGGTTATTCAAAATTGCAATATCTTCTTGGTTGAGCTTAGTATTTCATATGTTTCTAGAAATCTGTCCATTTCCTCTGTGTTTTCCTCTCTATGTGAGTAGAGATTTTCAAAGTAGGTGTTCATGATCTTTTGAATTTCCATGGGATCTGTAGTAATTTCCCCCTTTTCAGTCCTTATTGCATGGATTTGGTTTTTTCTTTCTTTTTCTTTATAAGGTTAGCTAGAGGTTTGCCAATTTTGTTTATTCTCTCAAAAAACCAGCTTTTGATCCATTAATTCTTTGTATTGTTTTTTAGTTTCAATTGCATGGATTTCTGCTCTAATCTTTACAATTTCCTCTCTTCTGTGAGCTTTAGATTTAACTTACTCTTTTTCTAGAAGCTTGAGATACAGCATTAGATTATTCATTTGTGTTCATGCTGTTTTCTTGATATGACAGTTTATTGCTATATATTTCCCTCTTAAGACTGCTTTCATTGCATCCCACAGATTACAATAGGTTATTTCTGCATTTTCATTGAATTGTAGATATTGTTTTATTTCTTCTTTAATTTCATCTGTAGCCCACTGGTTGTTCAAAAGGGTGTTATTTAATTTCTATGTATTTATGCCAGTTTTGCAGTTTCTTTTGCCTTTAATTTCCAATTTCAGTGCGCTATGGTCAGATAGTATGCATGGGACAATTTCAATACCTTTGCTTTTACTTAAAAATGCTTTATGGGAAAATATATGGTCTATTTTTGAGAATGTCCCATGGGCAGCTGAGAAAAACATGTATTCTGATATGGCTGGGTGGAACATTTTGTAAACATCTACTAAGTACAATTACTCACAGGTATGATTCAGTTCTATTATTTCTTTGCTGATTTTTTGCCTAGTTGATCTATCTCTTTGTGACAGTGGGCTGTTAAGGTCACCTGTAATAATTGTTTTCTTGTGTATTTGGTTTTTCTTGTCCTTTAGTATCTATCTTATATAGTTGGGTGCTCCTGTGTTTGGTGCATATATATTTATTTGCATTTCTCTCATGACTAATGATGATGAACATTTTTTCATGTATTTATTTGCCATTCATATTTCTTCATCTGAGAACTGTGTAAAGGACTTCTGTCTAGAACTTACAAAGAATTAAAAAAAATCAGACCCTCGAAATTCAAAGACCCAATCCAAAAATGGGCATATGCATATATATTTATAATTGTTAGTTCTTCCTCTTGAAATTTTCCACTTACAAGTATGTAGTGACCTTCTTCATCTCTTTTAATCATTTTAGGCTTGAAGTTCACATTGTCTGCAAGTCGAATAGTTACCTCTGCTTTTTTCAGGGTTCCTGTTGCATGGAATACAGTCTTCCATCCTTTGACTTTTAATGTATGAATTTCTTTTTGATTCAGATGCATTTCTTATATACAGCATATTGTGGGACCCTGTTTCTTGATACATTGTTAATGGAGCCCATTTACAATTATAGATATCACTGATATGTACTGGCTTGACTTTGCCATGTTGTGTTACTGTTGTAAGTTTCCTGCCTTTCTCCCTTGTTTACTTTCTTGTCCGGCCTGGTAATTTCTTTCTTTTGATGTTCTGGAGATTGTGGTCATTTTTATCTCTATCTAGGATGTCCTTCAGCACTCTTTCTAAGGTTGGTTTGGTGGATATGAATTTCTTTAGTTGTTGTTTGTCATGGAAGTATCTTGATTCTCATTATATTTCAAATAGTTTTGCTGGGTATGTCAGTCTGGGTTGAAAGTTTTTTTGTTTTAGAGTTTGAAATACTTCACTCCAAGCTTGTCTTAACCTGAAGGTTTTTGCTGAGAAGTCTGCTGTGATTCTAATAGGCTTTCCTTGGTAGGTGAGTTGTGTCTTTTCTCTAACAGCTTTTAGTATTCTGTTTTTATACTGTATGTCTGAGATCTTAATAATTATATGTCTGGGTGTAGGTTTATGTTGGTTATGACTGTCTGGCATTCTATATGCCTCACTTATTTGTATATCTGATTTTTCCTCCATGTTTGGGAAATTTTCTGCCATTATTTCTGTGAACACCTTAGCTATATCCTTTGCTATGTCTCCTGCATCCTCACTAATGCCTATTACTCTAACATTGTTTCTCTTGGCATCAGCTTGTAGCTGTTGGATTGTCATTTCATGCTGCTTTGGTGTTTTTATAAGTTCTACCCTTTTAAGATCACTACCTGCAATCCTGTCCTCAAGGTCCAAAATATTATCCTCAGCTTCATTTAAATGGCTTTGCAGGCTTTTAATGCAATTTTTTGTTTCTTGCATATCTCTTTCAATTTGTTTTGTAGATTCTGCTTGTTTTCTGCATTGTTCATTCAAAGTTTCAATCAATTTCCCATGCTCCTATAGTTTCTTATCTATTTCTTCTCTAGCTATGTTGAGCAGCTCATTTACTAAGGTTATTACTTTTGTCTTTACATAAGACATTATTTCTAATTTGATTTCCTCTATAGCCTCATGAATTTGTTTCTTTACTTCATTTGCTATCTTTTCAGAGATTTGTGGTGTATGAATTTTAGGGTCCTCTATTTCATTACCGCCTGCACCTGCCCCTGATGGAATAGATGTTCGGGATTCCATTTTTGCCTTTTCATTTAGGCACTTTCACCTTTGGGGTGAATTTCTGGTCTTTCTATTCCAACAGACACAACTTTCTGCAGTGTGTGTTTCAGGGTTCTACTGTGTGGTTAATGCTTGTCAAATTGCTGGGTACCACGATGAAGAGGAGATCCAGTCTCCTGAATTCCTCCTACAGTGCCTGTTGAATGAGTCCTATATTCTTCCTGGGCTAACTCTCCCAGAAGTATTGATGTAGGTCAACTCTTCGTTCCTGCTGTTGTTATATCTTCAGGT